>VDFB02087972.1:57042-124534 GCA_007258455.2 Sequoia sempervirens | reverse complement strand
ATCCACAATCGTAGTCACCAAAGTTGATTGATAGCCCACGAAAACTCAAACACGAGTTGTTTCCTAAATGCGGTATAACTCAACAAAAAATGAAGGTTAACGAAAGGCAATAGAAAATACACGTACAGAATGCACAACTTCAGTGAAATCCACAATCGTAGTCACCAAAGTTGATCAATGGCCCACGAAAACTCAAACATGAGCGTTTTCTCAAATGAGGCTATAAATCAAGAAAAAATGGAGGTTCTTGTAAGGCGATTAAAAATATGCGTACAGAATGCACGACAACAATACAATACACAATCGTAGTCATCAAAGTTGCTCAATGGCCCACAAAAATTCAAACATGAGTGGTTTAGTAAATGCTAGTATAACTCTACAAAAACTTAAGGTTTGGGAAAGGCGATAGAAAATACTCATATAGAATGCACAACTATAGTGTAATCCACAAGCGTAGTCACCAAAGTTGATTGATGGCCCACAACAATTGAAATTCAACAAAAAAAGAAGGTTCACAAAAGGTGACAGAAAATACACATACAAAATGGATAACTATAGTACAGTCCACAATTGTAGTCACAAAAGTTGTTCAATGGCCCACGAAAACTCAAACACAAGTGATTTCCTAAGTGCAACTATAACTGAACAAAAAATGAAGTTTCGCAAAAGGCGATAGAAAATACTCATATAGAATGTGTGTACAACTATAGTGTAATCGACAATCGTAGTCACCAAAGTTGATCGATGGTCCATGAAAACTCAAACACGAGCATTTTCCTAAATGCGGCTACAACTCAACAAAAATTGAAGGTTTGTGAAAGGTGATTAAAAAAATAGATACATAATGGATAATGGATGGGGCATCAATATGCATTGTGGCGTTCGAGGCTTCATAGCGGATAAATAGTCTGGCTCCTTACCCCATGGCTTAGTCGGGTCCGACAGTGGTAGGCAACCCGGGAATGAACAAAACGATCTAAACCTTCCACATTCAATGCTCCAAACTGAGGAACCCAGAGAAATGCATCCGATTGAATGCCCAACCAATCGGCTGAACCTGAGGACCTTAATCCCTTGATCGTTGAACCGAGGCTAGTTTTGGCAGGAGAGGCTTTATTCCCTGATGCATTGAATAGGGGCGGAGACAGACAAGTGATAACCCGGTCTCTCGGTTACGAGCTGTACAGAGAAAGGAACGTCTTATTCCTCCCTCCCTCCCAGTTACCCAGCTCCTCTCGCTGCATCTGGCCATCCCCTTATCTCATGCCCAGATCCCCCTCTCTTTAAAGGTTATCGATCGACAACCTACTATTATCAACTACAATGCAATCCACAATTGTAGTCAACAAAGTTCATCGATGGCCCAAGAAAACTCAAAAACTTGTGGATTCCTAAAGGCGGCAATAACTCAACAAAAAATGAAGGTTCACGAAAGGTGATAGAAAATACACGTACAAAATGGAAAACTACAATACAACCCACAATCGTAGTCACGAAAGTTGATCAATGGCCCACAAAAACTCAAATATGCTCGATTTCCTGAATGTGGCTATAACTCAAAAAAAATGAAGGCTTGCGAAAGGTGATATAAAATATGCTAATAGAATGCACAACTAAAGTGCAATCCACAATCATAGCCACCAAAGTTGATTGATGGCCCACGAAAACTCAAACTCGAGCAGTTTTCTAAATATGACATAACTCAACAAAAAATGAAGGTTTGTGAAAGGCGATAGAAAATACGTGTACAAAATGGACAGCTAGAGTGCAATCCACAATTGTAGTCACCAAAGTTCATCGATGGCCCACAAAAACTCAAACACGAGTGGTTTCCTATGCAAGGCTATAACTCAACGAAAAATGAAGGTTCACGAAAAGTGATAAAAAAATATGCGTATATAATGCACAACTGCAGTGTAATCCACAAATGTAGTCACCAAAGTTAATCAATGGCCCACAAAAACTCAAACATGAGTGTTTTCCTAAATGCGGCTATAACGAGCTAGAAAAAATGAAGAATTGTGAAACGCAATTAAAAATATGTATACAAAATGCACAACTATTAGTACAATCCACAATTATAGTCAACAAAATCGATTGATGGCCCACAAAAACTCAAACATGAGCAGTTTCGTCAATGCGGCTATAACTAAAAAAATAATGAAGGTTCGAAAAAGGTGATAGAAAATACACATACAGAATGGACAACTACAGTGCATGCCACAATCGTAGTCACCGAAGTTGATCGATGGCCCATGTAAACTAAAACATAAGCATTTTCGTAAATGTGGCTATTAATCAACAAAAAATAAAGTTTGTGAAAGGCTATAGAAAATACGTGTATACAATGCACAACAATAGTGTAATCGACAAGCATAGTCCTCAAAGTTGATCGATGGCCCACGAAATCTCAAATTGGAGCGGTTTCATAAATGCAACTATAACTCAACAAAAAATGAAGGTTCACAAAAGGTGATTGAAAAGACACGTACATAATGGACAACTATAGTGCAATCCACAATCAGAGTCACCAAAGTTGATCGATGGCCCGCAAAAACTCTAACACAATTGATTTCCTAAATGCGGCTATAACTTAACAAAAAATGAAAGTTCCAAAAAGGAGATAGAAAATACGTGTATAGAATGCACACCTACATTGTAATCCACAAGTGTAGTCACCAAAGTTGATTGATGGCCGATGAAAACTCAAACACAAGTGGTTTCTAAAATGCAACTATAACTCAACAAAAAATGAAGGATCGCGAAAGGCGATAGAAAATATGCATAGAGGATGGAAAACTACAGTGCAATACACAATCGTAGTCACCAAAGTTGATCGATGGCCCATGAAAAAATTAAGTTTCATGAAAGAGGATAGAAAATACGCGCATAGAATTCACAACTACAGTGCAATGCACAAAGTCACTAAACTTTATCAACGACCCACGAAAACTCAAAAATGAGCAGTTTCCTAAATGCGGCTATTACTCAACTAAAAATCAAGGTTCGCGAAGGGCGATAGAAAATATACGTACAGAATGGACAACTACTGTGCAATCCACAATCTTAGTCACCAAAGTTGATCACTGGCCGACGAAAACTTAAACACAAGCGGTTTCCAAAATCTGGCTATAACTCAACAAAAAATGAAGGTTCAGGAAATGCGATTGAAAATACGTGTATAGAATGCACAACTATAGAGTAGTCCACAAAAAAATGAATGTTCGCGAAACTCAATAGAAAATAACCGTATAGAATGATCTACTTTGGTTACTACGACTTTGGATTGGACTATAGTTGTGCATTATGAATATTAATTTTCTATCGCCTTTCACGAACCTTCATTTTTTCTTGAGTTATAGCTACAGTTAGGAAACCACTCATGTTTGAATTTTTGTGGGCCATCGATTAACTTTGGTGACTACACTTGTGGATGACACTGTAGTTGTGCATTCTATAATCATACTTTCTATCGAATTCGCGAATCTTCATTTTTTGTTGAGTTATAACTACATTTATGAAACCACTCGTGTTTGAGTTTTTATGGGCCTTCAATCAACTTTGGTGACTACGATTGTGGATTGTACTATGGTCATGTATTTTGTACGCATATTTTTAATCACCTTTAAGAAACCTTCATTTTTTCATTGAGTTATATCCGCACTTGGGAAACTGCTCATGTTTGAGTTTTCGTGGGCCATGGATCAACTTTGGTGACTATGATTGTGGATTGCACTATAGCTTTCCATTCTATACGTGAATTCTCTATCGCCTTTTGCGAACCTTCATTTTCGTTGAGTTATATATAAAATTTTGCGCCAAGGGAAATCCACTTTCGTGTTTGGTTTTCTTGGGCCTCCGATCAACATTGGTGACTCTGATTGTGGATTGCACTCAGATTGTCCACGTCTATATCGCGTATTAATCTGCCGTTCGCCAAAACTTCATTTTTGTTGAGTTATAACCATTTTGCAAAGCTTTGCTTTCGAGTTTGGATTTTGTGGGCCATCAATCAACTTTGGTGACTCGATTATGGATTATCTTTGTAATTGTGCATTAAATGCGCATATTTTTAATCGCTTTTCACAAACTTTCATTTTCTGTTGAGTTATACCCACATTTAGGAAACCTCTCATATTTCAATTTGTATGCACCATCGATTAACTTTGGTGACTATGATTGTGGATAGCACTGTACTTGTCCAATCTGTACGCATATTTTCTATCGCCTTTCATGAACACTCATTTTTCGTTGAGCTATAGCCACATTGAGGAATTTGCTTGTGTTTGAGTTTTTGTTGGCCATCAATAAACTTTGGTGACTATGATTGTCGATTGCACCTTAGTTGTCAATTTTGTACACGTATTTTCTATCACCTTTCGCAAACCTTCATTTCTGGTTGAGTTATAGCCACATTTAGAAAACCGCTCATGTTTGAGTTTGTGTGGGCCATCAATCATTGTGGATTGTACAGTAGTTGTGCATTTTGTACACAGTTTTTTAATCTCCTGTCACAAACCTTAATTTTTTGTTGAGTTATAGTCACATTTAGGAAAATGCTCGTGTTTGAGTTTTCATTGGCCATCAATCAACTTTGGTGACTATGATTGTGGATTACACTGTGGTTTTGCATTCTATACACGTATTTTCTATCACCTTCCGTGAATGTTCATATTTCTTTGAGTTATAGCCACACTTAGGAAATTGCTCGTGTTTGAGTTTTCATGGGCTTTCAATCAACATTGGTGACTACGATTGTGGATTGCACTATAGTTGTCCATCTTGTACATAGTTTCTATCAGCTTTCGTGAACCTTCATTTTTTATTGAGTTATAGCCGTATTTAGGAAACTGATCAAGTTTGAGTTTTCATGGGCCATCTATCAACTTTTGTAACTACGCTTGTGGATTGCACTCTAGTTGTGCATTCTATACTCGTATTTTCTATTGCCTTTCGCAAACCTTTTTTTTTTGTTGAGTTATACCTAAATTTAGGAAACTACTCATGTTTGAGTTTTTATGGGCCCTCAATCAAGTTTGGTGACTACCATTGTGCATTGTACTATAGTTGTGAATTATGTACATGTATCTTTAATCACCTTTCACGAACCTTTATTTTTTGGTGCGTTATATCCGCATTTAGAAAAATGCGTGTGTTTGAGGTTTCATGGGCCATCGATCAACTTTGGTGACTACGATTATGGATTACACTGTAGTTGTGCATTGTATACGCGTATTTTCTATCACCTTTTGCGAACCTTAATTTTTCGTTGACCTATAGCCACATTTAGGAAACCACTCGTGTTTAAGTTTTCATGGGTCATCAAAAAAAATTCGTGACTATGATTATGGATTGCACTGTAGTTGTTTTTTCTATACGCGTATTTTTATCCCCTTTCGTGAACCTTCATTTTTTGTTGAGTTATAGCCGCATGTAGGAAACCGATCAAGAGTTAGTTTTCATGGGGTATTGATCAAATTTGGTGGCTACTATTGTGGATAGTACTGTAGTTGTGCATTTTATACTCATATTTTTAATGGCCTTTCACAAACCTTCATTTTTTGTTGAGTTATAGCCGTACTTAGGAAACCGCTCATATTTGAGTTTTCCTAGGCTGTCGATCCACTTTGGTGACTATGATTGTGGATGGCACTATAGTTGTCTAATTTTTACATGTATTTTGTATCGCCTTTCACAAACCTTCACTTTTTGTTGAGTTATAGCTGCATTTAGGAAACTGCTCATGTTTCAGTTTTCATGGGACACCAATAAACTTTGGCGACTCAAATTGTGGATTGCACTTTAGTTGTCCATTTTGTACACGTATTTTCTATCACCTTCATTTTTTATTGAGTTATAGCCGTATTTAGGAAATTGCTCATATTTGAATTTTCGTGGGCCATCGATCAACTTTAGTGACAACGATTATGGATTGCACTGGAGTTGTCTATTTTGTACGGATATTTTCTATTAGATTTTGTGAACATTCATTTTTTGGTGAGTTATAACAACATTTAGGAAACCGCTTGTGTTTGAGTTTTCATGGGCCATCGATCAACTTTGGTGACTACGATTGTGGATTGCACTGTAGTTGACCATTTTGTACACATATTTTCCATCGCCTTTCATGAACCTTCATTTTTTGTTGAGTTAGAGCTGCATTTGGGAAACCGCTCGTGTTTGAGTTTTCGTAGACCATCGATCAACTTTCGTGACTACGCTTGTGGATTACACTGTAGTTGTGCATTCTATACACGTATTTTGTATCAACTTTCATGAACCTTCAAGTTTTGTTGAGTTATAGCTGCATTTAGGAAACTGCTCATGTTTGAGTTTTTGTGAGCCATTGATCAACTTTAGTGACTATGATTGTGGATTGTACTATAGCTGTGCATTTTGTATGCATATTTTGTTGAGTTGTAACCGCATTTAGGAAAACGCTTGTGTTTGAATTTTGTGGGCCATCAATCAACTTTGGTGACTACGATTGTGGAGTACGTTGTAGTTGTGAATTGTATACGCGTATTTTCTATCGCCTTTTGCAAACCTTCATATCTTGTTGAGTTATAGCAGCACTTAAGAAACTACTCATGTTTGAGTTTTCATAGGCCATCAATCAACTTTGCTGACTACAATTGTGGATTGTACCATAGTTGTGCATTGTATATGCGTATTTTCTATTGGCTTTCATGAACTTTCATTTTTTGTTGAGTTATAGCCGCACTTAGGCAACCGCTCGTATTTGAGTTTTTTTGCGCCATCGATCAACTTTGGTGACTACAATTATGAATTGCACTGTAGTTGCGCAATCTAGACGTGTATTTTTTTCCACTTTTTATGAACCTTCATTTTTTGTTGAGTTATAGCCTCATTTAGGAAACCGCTCATGTTTAAGCTTTCGTGGGCTATCAATCAACTTTGGTTGCTATGCTTATGGATTACACTATAGTTTTCCATTCTATACGTGTATTTTCTATTGCCTTTCGTGATCCTTCATTTTATGTTGAGTTATAGCCGTATTTAGCAAACCAATAATGTTTTTTTTTTTTTGGCCTCTAATCAACTATTGTTGTGCATTATGTAGGCATATTTTAATCGCCTTTCAACAACCTTAATTTTTTGTTGTATTATAGCCGCATTTACGAAAACGCTCGTATTTGAGTTTTTGTGGGCCATCAATCAACATTGGTGACTACTTTTGTGTATTACAATGTATTTGTGCATTCTATATGCATATTTTGTATCGCCTTTCGGAAACCTTCATTTTTCGTTGAGTTATAGCCACACATAGGATACCACAGGTGTTTGAGTTTTCATGGGCCATCGATCAACTTTGGTGATTACGATTATTGATGGCACTGTAGTTGTCAATTCTCTACACGTATTTTCAATCCCCTTTCGTGAACGTTAATTTTTTGTTGAGTTATAGCCGCATTTAGGAAATCGCTCATGTTTGAGTTTTCATAGGGCATTGAAAAAAATTTGGGGACGACAATTGTGGATTAAACTATAGTCTTCCATTCTATACTCGTATTTTCTATTGCCTTTCGTGAACCTTCATTTTTTGTTTAGTTATAGCCGCATTTAGGAAACCGCTCATGTTTGAGTTTCTGTGGGCCATCGATGAACTTTGGTGACTACGATTATGGATTAAACTATAGTTTTGTATTCTATTCATGTATTTTCTTTCACCTTTCACGTACCTTCATTTTTTGTCTTGCTATAGCCGCATTTAGGAAGAAACTCGTGTTTTAGTTTTCGTCGGCCATTGATCAACTTTGGTGACTATGATTGTGGATTGCACTGTATTTGTCCATTTTGTATGCTTATTTTCTATTACCTTTCATGAAACTTTGTTTTTTTTAAGTTATAGCCGCATTTAGGAAACCGCTCGTGTTTGAGCTTTCGTGGGCCATCGATGAACTTTGGTGGCTACGCTTCTAGATTTAACTATATTTCTCCATTCTATACGAGTATTTTCTATTGCCTTTCATGAACCTTCATTTTTTGTTGAGTTATAGCCACATTTAGGAAACTGATCATGTTAGAGTTTTCATGGGCCATTGAATAATTTTGGTGACTACGATTGTGGAGTGTACTTTAGTTGTGAGTTATATACACATATTCTTAAGCACCTTTCGTGAACCTTTTTTTTTCGTTGGGATATAACCGCATTTGGGAAGCTGTCTATTTTTGAGTTTTCGTGGGTCATTGATTAAATTTGTTGACTACGCTTGTGGATTACACTGTAGTTGTGCATTCCGTATGCATATTTTCTACTGCCTTTTGTGAATCATTATTTTTTCTTGAGTTATACCGACATTTAGGAAACCACTCATGTTGGAGTTTTTTTCAGGCATTGAACAACTTTGGTAACTACGATTGTGGATAGTACTGTAGTTGTGCATTTTGTACGTATGTTTTTAATTTCCTTTCATGAACCTTCATTGTTTGTTGAGTTATAGCCACATTTAGAAAAATGCTTGTATTTGCATTTTTGTGGGCCATCGATCAACTTTGGTGACTACGATTGTGGATTACAATGTAGTTGCGCATTTTGTACGCGTATTTTCTATCACCTTTTGTGAACCTTCATTTTTCGTTGAGTGTTACACTTAGAAAACCACTCGTGTTTGAGTTCTCATTGGCCATTGATCAAATTTCGTGACTACGATTGTGGATTACACTATAGTAGTGAATTATATATGCGTAATTTCTATCGCCTTTTGTCAACATTCATTTCTCGTTGAGTTATAGCCAAACTTAGGAAACTGCTCGTGTTTGAGTTTTCATGGGCAATTGATCTACTTAAGTGACTACAATTGTGGATTGCACTGTAGTTATCCATTTTGTGCATGTATTTTCTATAGCCTTTTGTGAACCATCATTTTTTGTTGAGCTATAGCCGCATTTAGGAAACAAATCGAGTTTAAGTTTTTGTGGGCCATCAATCAAGTTTGGTGACTACGCTTGTGGAATACACTGTAGTTATGTTTTCTATACACATATTTTCTATCACCTGTCACAAACCTTCATTTTTGTTGAGTTATAGCTACATTTAGGAAACTGCTCATGTGTTTGAGTTTTTGTGGGCAATCGATTAAATTTGGTGACTACGATTGTGGATTGCACTGTAGTTGTGCATTCTGTACTCGTATTTTCTATCACCTTTCAAGAACCTTAATTTTTTATTGAGTTACAGCCACATTTAGGAAACCGCTCATTTTTGAGTTTTCATGGGCCATCGCTCAAATTTGGTGACTAAGATTGTGGACGTCACTATAGTTGACCATTTTGTATGTGTATTTTTTATTTGCTTTCGGAAACCTAAATTTTTCATTAAGTGAGCCGCACTTAGGAAACGGGTCGTGTTTGAGTTTTCGTGGGCCATCGGTCAAATTTGGTGACTAAGATTGTGGATGTCACTATAGTTGACCATTTTGTACGTGTATTTTTTATCTTCTTTCGCGAACCTAAATTTTTCATTAATTGATAGCTGCACTTAGGAAATGGCTCGTGTTTGAGTTTTCGTGCGCCATCGATCAACTTTGGTGACTACTATTTTGGATTAGACTTTAGTTTTGCATTCGATATACTGTACTTAGGAAACCACTTGTGGGCCATTGATCAACCTTGCTGACTATGATTGTGGATTACATTGTACCCGTGCATTCAATACGTGTATTTTCTATCACCTTTTGCGAAACTTCACTTTTCGTTGAGTGGTGCATTTAGAAAACCACTTGTGTTTGAGTTCTCGTGGGCCATCGATCAACTTCGGTGACTACGATTTTGGATTGCACTGTAGTTGTTCATTCTATACGTTTATTTTATATCCCCTTTTCACGAACATTCATTTTTTGCTCAATTTTGAGTTTTCATGGGCCGTCGATCAAGTTTGGTGAGTATGCTTGTGGATTAAACTGTAGTTGTGCATTCTATAAATTTATTTTCCATTGTATTTTGCGAACCTTCATTTTTCGTTGACTTATAGCCGCACTTAGGAAACCACCTATGTTTGAGTTTTTGCGGGCCATTGATGAACTTTAGTGACTACGCTTGTAGCTTACACTATAGTTTTGCATTCTATACGTGTATTTTCTATCCCCTTTCGTGAACCTTCAATTTTTACTGAGTTATAGCCGCATTTAGGAAGCCAGTCGAGTTTGAGTTTTTGTGGGCGATTGATCAATTTTGGTGAGTACGCTTGTTGATTACACTATAGTTGTGCATTCTATACACATATTTTATATCACCTTTTGTGAACCTTCATTTTGTTTTGAGTTATAGCCGTGTTTACGAAACCACTCATGTTTGCATACTATACACATATTTTCTATTGCCTTTCGCAAACCCTCATTTTTTGTTGAGTTAAAGCCGCATTTAGGAAAATGCTCATGGTTGAGTTTTTTTTGGCTATCAATCAACTTTGGTGAATATGATTGTGGATTGTACTATAGTTGTGCATTCTGTAGTCACCAAAGTTGATCGATGGCCCATGAAAACTAAAATATGATCGGTTTCCTAAATGTGGCTATAACTCAACAAAAAATGAAGGTTTAGAATGGGTGATAGAAAATACGTATACAAAATGGACAACTACAATGCAATCCAAAATCGTAGACACCAAAGTTTATCGATGGCCCACGAAAACTCAAATACGAGTGGTTTCCTAAGTACAGCTATAACTCAACGAAAAAATGAAGGTTAGCAAAAGGTGATGGAAAATACGCATATAGAATGCACAACCACACTGTAATCCACAATCATAGTCACTAAAGTTCATCGATGGCCCACGAAGAATCAAACACGACCGTTTTGCAAAATGCGGCCATAGCTCAATCTAAAATGAAGGTTCATGAAGGGCGATTAAAAATATATAGACTAAATGTATAAAAAATATAATATAATCCACAATCGTAGTCACCAATGTTGATCGATGGCCAAAAAAAAGTCCAAGATGAGCGGTTTTCTAAATGCGGCTATAACTCAATGAAAAATGAACATTCACGAAAGGCAATAGAAAATATGAGTATGGAATGCACAAGTTTAGTGTAATTCATAATCATAGTCACCAAAGTTAATCGAGGGCCCATGAAAACTAAAGTATGAGCGGTTTCCTAAGTGCGAGTATAACTCAACAAAATATGAAGGTTCATGAAACGCGATAGAAAATACATGTATAGAAAGCACAACTCACGATTATGATATCAATTCACCAAAACAATCGATGGCCATGAAAGCACAGGCATGGGCATTCTCTAGAATAATAAGGTATTGAGCGAAAATTAAGGTCCGCGAAGGCAATAGAAAATACAGAGTATAGAATGCACAATATATGACCCATATTAAGTAGTCCGCCAGTAATTACGATCAGTAAACTCAAACAGGTAATATTTAAATAAAGATACACAACTATAAGAAAGTGAAAAATGAAGGTTAGCGAAAGGCGATAGAAAATACGTGTATAGAATGCACAACTACAGTGTAATCCACAATCATAGTCACCAAAGTTGATGGAAGGTCCACGAAAACTCAAACATGAGTGTTTTCCTAAATGCGGCTACAACTCAACAAATAATGAAGGTTCATTAAAGCCGATTGAAAACATGCATACACAATCCACAACTATAGTACAATCCACAATCATAGTCATCAAAGTTGATTGATAGCCCAAAAAAACTCAAACATAAGCGGTTTCCTAAATTCAGCTATAACTCAAAAAAAAAAAAATGCTCACAAAAGGTGATTGAAAATATGTGTATAGAATGGACAATTATAGTGCAATCCACAATCGTAGTCACCAAAGTTGGTCAATGGCCCATGAAAATTCAAGCACGAGCGATTTCCTAAATGCAGCTATAACTCAACAAAAATAAAGGTTTATGAAAGGCAATAGAAAATACACATATAAAATGCATTACTACAGTGTAATTGACAAGCCTAGTTACTAAATTCGATCGATGGCCCACAAAAACCCAAACTCAAGCAATTTCCTAAATGCGGCTATAAATAGAAGAGAAATGAAGCTTTGTGAAAGAAGATAGAAAATACACATAAATAATGAACAACTACTGTGAAATCCATAATCGTAATCGCCAAAGTTGATTGATGGCCCATGAAAACCCAAACATGACCGGTTTCCTAAGTGTAGTACTCAACGAAAAATGAGGGTTCGCGAAAGGTGATAGAAAGTACGCGTATAGAATGCACAACTATAGTGTAATCCACAATCCTAGTCACCAAAGTTGATTGATGGCCCATGAAAACTCAAACACGAGCGGTTTCCTAAATGCGGCGATAACCCAAGAAAAAATGAAGGTTCATGAAAGGCCATAGAAAATATTACACTATAGTTGTGAATTCTATACGCAATACTCTATCACCTTTCGCCAGGCTCTTGTTAAGAGTACTACACTGAAGCTAGTAAATCGTTGAATTTTACTAATGGGCCATTGATCAACTTTAATGACTCGATTTTGAATTCACTATGAATATCAATTTTGGATCGGTATATGATGTCTTGGCGACAAGGGAAGTCGAGTGACTATTTTTGAGCTTAGTGTAACCTTACTCTTTTGAGAGGTGATGACTCTTAGCGACTCTCGGCGGTTGGAAGCTTTAATCAAAGGAGACAGTTAGTGTCTCACCGACCGAACAGTTTAGATGCTTTGACCCGATTGGAAGACTATCCCTCGTGGTATGTCTTCAATAATCGAGGAAGCGGAAATGACTGCTTCGCGATTAATTATTATGGCTGTTTTGTAAGGAAGTTCAATAGAGCGGGGAGGCGACATGGATATACTCAGGAATTGAAGATGATGTTCGGTTCAACGAATGGTTGGATGAACAGTTCGATGAGTGATCAGTGTGAATTCAATTCAGAGAGCATTGTAACTAGAATGTTTCCTGTACAAGGTTGATCAAGGATTATGCTGTTGTAAATTGACATCAAAAAGATAAGTCTGATCTCTGTATGTAATTCCATTACTGTAATACAAAGAGGCCTTTCTTGGTGTGGTGGGTTTTTCTCCCGTAAGGGTTTTCCCACGTAAATCTGGTGTTCATCTGTGTATGTTCATTTCTCTGTTTCTATTTCTTTCAAGTGTATCTTAATTGGACTATAATTGAAAATTTAAATTCACCTCTGCATTCTTCCCTGAGGTTTTGATGTTAGGAGAGTTAGTTCTGCACCTTATCTTTCCTTACAGTTAATCTTGAGGATATAGGATAGATTAAAAGCCAACTTAGTCATAGTTAAGATTTGCCAAAATTAGAGAAAAAGCTTAGCTATGACGCATTGTGTTTATGTATCCTTGTGTCCTACCATCAAGTAAAAAAGACAGGATAGTAGTTTACTTACTTTATCTCTTTCATTTATGCATAAATCAACAAGAGGGATCTTCCCCTCCCAATTTGAAGAAGCAAACACTAATAACTTGCAATAGCTAACCATTACCAATAAGCACTCCAGAGGTGCTAATTGAAACGCCAACAAAAGTTCATACGTATTATACTGTATTTATCTATGTCTATGATTAGTTCTAACCCTGAATAATTGGATCCCCCTGTGATCTTGATTTCTTCATCTCTGCTCTTTCGTGATGTTGTGGATTCTATGTGTTGTCCCTCACGTGACAACATTCCATGAATACATCTTGCTATGTATCTCATGCCACATCATCTCTTTGCCATTCTCTTCTCCTTAGAATGTCATTTGCTCCTTTGCATAACACACATCATTCTAAGGGGGGGCCTATCATATCTCCTTATTTTTTAAAAGAGATTTAAAAATGTATTTATGTCTTGTTGTCTTATAATCTCGTCATCTAGCTTGGGGGCAATTTGACTAGATTTGTCTTTTTTTGTGATTGTCTTGCAACACAGTTTGTAGCAACCATAAGCTTATTTTCTTGTCGTATGGTCTCTAGCCTTGCTAGCCATACCTATCAACGTCGTTTTTTAGCTTATTAGATTATGTCATGTCATGTCTATGAAAATTAATCATGTCTATTTTATGATTTTTCGCCTAACATGTTTGTTTGCAGCTAACATGTTTGTGGTGAGATTGCAGTCAGCTTTGCAAGATGGAAGACCCTGTCCTCTTCGTGTCTTGGCTTAGCTTCTCCATCGCATATACACGATCAAAGACCTGCATCCTCTTCATCTTAGGTATATTCTCTTCAACCTTTTGTTAGTTTAGCTCACACATGTTTAGAATACATATGCTCGCTAAAGGGGACAAAATATAGTGTTGTAAAATTACACCTTAGGCAATTTCACACTACATAACCCTCCCTTTAGCCTAATAAAGATGGTAATGCAAATTCTCCTTTTCCTCACCTTCAAATTCATCCTTAACCCTTTGTTTTTGTTAGTTAAATGAATTCTTGTCGGGGATGCTTCTGTGACGCGTAGACGTCCTGACAAGATTTCTGGCTTTGTGATCATTGGGACGTTATGCTTCCACCTGCCCGTGAAGTGTAACACTTTTTTGGTTGTAGATGCACCTGAAAATGACCTCTTTGCATGCTATTATCCTATTTTTTCACTCTCTCATTCAATCTTTCATTCTATCATTCTCATTCTCAAGCTCATTCTACATCACCTCTACACCATTTTTCTCAAACTCTCTTGCAAGTTCTTGGCTCCTACATCGATGTCTCAGCTCTCTCAGCTCGTCTAGAGTGTTGTACTCTCCTTCGACATTATAGGCTTGCTAAAGAGAGGGTAAACACTCTCTTTTTCCTTGCATTATCATTTTTTCAGTAGCATATTCATATTCTAACATGTCTATCTTCTTTATCTTGTCAATATACATTGTCTACTGTCTATTTCTTTCTCTATTTGTCTTATTGGTTGTCTGTGGAGGCAGAGACACCAAAATGGGGTTTGACTAAGGCATACCCCAGAACAACCCTAACATTTTTCATTGTTTCCTTGTGTGTAGATTGTTCATGTGGAGCGTTGCAGGAGGATGCATAGAGTTGGACCTCTTGTGAGTCTGTTTCTCTTTTTTTCTCTCATCATCTTATTTCGTTTAAATTGTTACATGTTAATATTCTTGTTGTTGTCATTTCTATTGTTTTAGCATTTTGTTAGTGTAGTTAAACATTCATATTTCAATTCTCGAATAAACAATAGATTCCTTGCGTTCCTATTTGCAAGTTCTGCTCTTGGACCGTATGAGACCATAACATGTTGTGGGGGAATTCGTGCGCTGTGCTGTCATCCTCTGGCCGAAGTTTGCTCTTTCGATCCTTGAAGTCCTTTTTCCAAACTCTGTCCTAAAACATAAAATATTGTAAAAACTCCCCTTTATCGTCCTTTGTCACCTAACTTAGTCTTTTGAAGTAGTTAATGTCTATTTGCTTTGAAGTAGTTAATGTCTATTTGCTTCCTATAAACTCTACTCTATCCTAAAGATTTAGGAGTAGCAAATTTCCTCCTCTCCGGATAGTAAATTTAGCAAATTAGTTGATCAAAATACATAATAGAAAATCCAAAATCCAAAATGAATGAATGAGGGATTTTAATGTCGTCCATGAGACCAAAAAGTCTAAGGGATCGAGAACCACAAAACTACAGAATCTCCAAATTCTTTTTGATGTTGGATCCCCTCTATGAATTTTGATAAAAAAACAAGCAGTCTTGATGATTTTTTCTTCGTCAAATAGCTCGTGCAGGTTGTTGATCTTCAAATTGCCCTCATATTGACTACAAATATCCTCATAAGTCGTGCACTCCATGATAACATGCCATTCTATCTCAACCACCCCTTTGCTACAAAACATGCAAATTCTATCCTCCCACGCTTCCTTAGATATAGTCCACCTTCCAGTTTCACACCTTAGATGATGCGACCCGGTCCTCAATTGAGAAATTAGCAACCGTGCTTTACCCTTAATAGCAACTTCTAAATAATTTTTATCTCCATGCTCCCAAGTTGGGTTGAATTCTTTGACATAGTGGGCTTTTTTTCGGCCAATCTGCTTTGTCCACATGGCAGCCAAGAAAAGGTAATCAAATAAATGTAGGGTTGACGTTGCTAAAAGAGAAGAATAGAATAGAATAGAATAGAAGACTCTTAACGTCCACGAGACCAAAAGAAGGCCTATGGGACAGTGACCCCTGCTATTTTAGCATTGTGAAGCGCTGTTCTCCTACCATTAAGTTTGATAATGAGCTCTCCCATTCTGCCCAGCCAATCCATGCTAAATAAATCTTGAAAATTTATAGCTGTTAACCCACTTGTGTAGCTTCCTCTGATGTCACTATAAGCTTTACAATCTAGGATAAAATGTTTTTCAGTTTCCACTTGCCCATCAGCACAAAAGATACAAACCCTCTCTTCCCAAACTTCTTTTGGCCTTTTCCATCTCCCCGTTTCACACCGAAGACGATGTGAGTTAGTCCTCAATTGTGCAATGAGAATCTTTGATTTCTACGAAATATTTGCCTCTATATGTGCTCTTTGTTGATGGTCCAAATTGGGATTAAATTCTTCAACATAATATTTTTTCTTTCTCCCAACCGCTCTTGTCCACATAGCCTCGCGAATTTTTTTCAACCACATATAACTTTAATTCCTTGCTATTATTAGAGCACTTGCTCAAATGAATGTTCAACTTGTTCATCCACTTACAATTTTGTTTCATCCATGCCTTTTTTTTTGGCCCTAAGACTCCTCTAAAAACAACATTTGGCCACCGTTGAGCTTCCATCTGCTCAACCTTTTTCAAATATCTCAAAAGACTCACCATAGCGATGGCCTCAATAGGAATTGCCCCCGTTTCAACAAGAAGTATCTCATAAGGAATCAAAGCTTTTAGTTTGAATTTGCTTGTGATCAAATGCTTTTGAATTCTCTCTATTTGTGCCCACTTGATGCTAGAAGTGCTGCTAGCCCAAATTTCACAACCATAGAGGACCACCGGTATAAGTAACAGCCCAAACAATATTTGAATAGTTTTCCAATCCCATAGCTCTGCCTCTCTGCACCTATTTTGGAGAGAAAAAAAAGCTCTCCACCCTCCCAAGGTTCTTTTCCTTCTGCAAGTTTCCCAACATAGCTTGTTGTTGAAGTCAATTCCCAAGTATTTATACTTTGTTTCTTCTTCTAGGATAGTTCCTTCGAAATAGAAGTCGAACTGATTTTTTTTCTTCTTCTTAGAGAAAACTATGATCTTGGTCTTACTAATGTTAACTTGCATACCAACATCCTTGCAAAAATGCTCAAGCACAACCATATGCGCTTGCAACCCTTTTACAAACCTAGCAATCAAAATAAGATCATCTACATATAAAAGAAGCTTTACAATACACACTCCTAAAGGAGCCCCTTCTCCACCCTCCAAATTCAACCACTCCTCAAGTTTATCTATATATAGGCCAAAGAGTGTAGGAGAAAGAGGGCAGCCTTGTTTAACCCCAATATCACTCCTAAAGCTTTCCGAAGTACCTGCCTGAGTTCTGATTTTTACCCGAACTTCTTCATAAAGCTTATGGACAGCAGCTCTAAAATGCTCAGGAATGCCAAGATCCTTCATTCTATCCCACAACTTTTGCCTGGGCACTGTGTCAAAAGCCTTCCTGAAGTCCACAAAACAACAAAAGGCTTCCTCTTTCTCATCCCAAATCTTTTCAATGATATGCCTTAAAGTGATGCCATGATCGATTGTTGAGTGTTTTGGCCTAAAACCCACTTGCCCCTTTGCTCTCTTATTTTTAAATTCTGCCCATTTGCTGATTCTGTGCTCAATCATGCTGCCAAACAATTTTGCAAACAACAAATTGATCATGATGGTACGATAATTAGATGGGTTGTTGGCATCCCCACTCTTGAATAGGGGTATGGCTAAGCTAGTTATCCAATCTTTTGGAAACCCAAACTGAATGATGTTGTTAAATATATGCATAATGTGAGGAGCAATGATTTCCACCCCCCACTTTAGATATTCCGCTTGAAATTCAACCATGTCTCTTGCCTTGCCTATCCTCAACTTTTTGATACCTTCTTTAACTTCTTGCAAAGTGAAAAGCTTTGTTGTTGTGTTTACTCTTGGAGGCTCTTCATTCCCTACATCTTGTTCATACAAGTGTTTTGCATAATCAAACCATTGAGCCGAGATGATGTTATTCTTTGTTTCCTCCTTTGTTTGAAGCTCTTTCCAAACAAATAAATGTAGAGTTGACGTTGCTTGTTTTGGACTTATCCCCGTTGTTGTTGACTTGTAGCGCCAATAGACTAAATGTCCTCGTGGACGTTATTAAAAACGTTCATTCATTCTAATACCTTTCATGATTTGTTGTACATACCGATTGCTTTGACGAGCACTGGACTGGCTATAATAAGGTGGAACACTTGTCGTAACGGCCTAGCTTTTGCTTACAGGAACACAGTGCAGAGGGTAGAGAGTAAAGAAAAGAGAATGGGGAGCAGAGGAAGCGTGAGGTGTGGTGACATGCTCCGCAAGTACGTGCACGGGGGGCGTGGCATAGGCAGTAGGAGTGGCGAGATTACGAGGGAAAAGAAAAAGAGATGGGCGGCGCTGTGGGGGAACGGTGACTTTGGGCGATTGGGGTTAGGGTCGCTACAGTCGCGATGGAAGCCCACACTGAGCCTTTGCTCCTCCCCTTCCTCCATTGCCTGTGGCGGTGCGCATACCCTCCTCCTCACCGGTCAGTATCCTTTTCCTCTCTATCCATCCCCAATTTCACTTTCTTGGTATGCACTCTCCCGAAGATACACCATCAATATCACAGAGGCTGTTCAAATGTGATGTTATACGATCCGGGGAAGAAAAAATGACAGGGTGAAAATACTCAATTTCTGTCTTTCAGCGTTGTTTGTCAACAATATTGATCAATCTATGAAGGAATAGGTGTCTCCGAAGGCCCCTCGAAAGAACGAAAGAGGGGAGGAGGAGGACGATATGCACCTTGCGTGGCAAAACATGGCATCGTGTGAATTATTGTTTTTATAGGCAGCGAGATCATTCATGTTCTTGAAAGAATATAGACCATAAATAAAATGATCTGCAGATCATCAATCCAATGCAAACATAATTCAAGAAAAAATATACAAGGTTCACAACTTCTTCGCTGATTTATTTGTGGAAGAAAATCTACATTATAATGAATAAATCAAAACTAAATGCAAAACTAATTGTAAATGAATACAAATCTAATGGCAAGAAGGGAGATTTAGTTTTCTACCAGGTTTTCAGACTCAGAACTCTACAAAACTCAGACACAGATTTTCGACTTCCAGAGAGACACAGAATTTCGACTTCCAGATTTATTAAATTTTAATGTGCTGAATGCAGAACATTATCAGATTTCTATGTCTGCATATCATTGAAGGATTCGCTAAATATATGTTTAGGAAATCAGGCCTCTAAGAGACACGTCTCATGAGAGGACATGTCTCCAAGAGTGGAGACACGTCCACTCATGGGACGTGCTCTTTAGAGTCCGTGTTAACACATAGTTAACAATGCGTTTAGCATAACACATATTTACTGACTAGCGAATAACACTATAAATATCGATTTAGAATACAAATATGATTCGCATTTTATACTCATAGATTTGAATGATATGATGTTCAGAAATAGCGATAAAATCAATCAGACAAGAAATACGATGGTGCTTGCAGCAATCGTTTTTCCAGATCTGACCGACGCTATCTTTCAATAACACTAATATCTAACTAACTGTCTACTAACAACCAACTGCTGATAATTAAATTATAATTAAACAATGTTCATTATTCTTTCAGTCTCCCCCATGATGAACAATGATAATTACAAAACAAATGTGGGTTATTTGTTCTCTCCCCATAATGAAAACTGGGAAGAACTCGAAGCCGATCTCAAAGGTTCAGAAACTGGTCATGAGCAAGGGGCATCGTGAGTATATCAGCGATTTGATGCTCTATAGGACAGTAGACAAGCTCAATCAGTTCACGGTGAACCAACTTGCGAATATAGTGATGCTGAATTTCAGTTTGCTTAGTGTTGCTGTGAAACACGAGATTTTTACTCATTTCTATAGTATTCTGTTTATCACAATATGACACAATGGGACCGTTTTGTATGTTCTACATATCCTCTCACAATTGCCTCAACCATGCTACGTGGAAAATTGTAAAGGCGGGCGGCTTCATACTTAGCCTATGCTTTAGAAAGTGATATAGTAGGCTATTTCTTGGACTTCTAAGAAAATACAATAGAACCAAAACTAAAACTATACTAGAATTAGACTTTTGATCATCTGTAGAACTTGCTCAATTTGAATTTGTCTATCCAACTAAATGACTGCCCTCTGTATGTTGCAAGTGGAGATCATAATGCAATGTCCCTTTGAGTTACTAGCGGCACTCAAATGTGTTGCCTTAGGTGCAGACATGAACTTAGATACAAAGCTTACTGCATAGGTGATATCATGCTGGGTAGTAGTCAAGTGGATCAAACTATCAATCAATCGTTGATATAGTGGGATCCATTGGATCAAACTCATCAGAAATGGACAACTTAAGTCCAAAGTCAATAGATGTTGCAATCATAGGGTGGCAATAGGTTTGCTTCTATCCTATAGTTTTGCAGATTCCCTATAATTCTTGTAGGCTCTAGATGCCACTTAAACACTTCTAGCCTTTCTAGAGAATCAGACATAACCAAGAAAAGAATGCTGTTTCCACTTGTTAACCAGAGAATGGCTTATATATCCAAACTCCAATGCATGGATTGTATACAATATTGCTTCTTTAAGCTTGTGTGACCTAGCATGTGTTACCTTGGTGACAGGGTTTGCTTTGTGTGGATCTGTGAGGTTTCACTCCATCTTTACTGAAGGCTTTTGTGGTAATGTAGTTCGTAGATTACTTAGGCTTCCAAACATACAGAAACAAAACCATGCACAAAAACACACAGCATGCTCTTAAAATCAAAACATAATGAATGAAACCCTTTTGAGCAATGCCAGATTTCCTGTCCACTAGGATGCTCTTGCAGTGAAAATCCCTAGCATGCCTTTTTATTTATTCTTTAATAAAAATAAACAAATTTGCTTGGTTTTTTGATTCATTTTAATATCTTGGTTAGAACTTATCATTGCAACTTTGGCTTTGCTTTGGTGTTCCTTTATGATGTATTTGATTCCATCCTCAATCCATTTGTTAGCCCTCCTTATAAAAAATGCATCTCCAACATACAAGGACTGCCAAGCACTATGCCAAAAACATCAAGTGTTGGAAGTTACATCCCAAATTGGTATATTGATGAAAATTTTGGATGTAAACTCCAACACTTAGCATCGATATCCCCATCCCCATCAATGTTGTGGTTTCTACAATGATTTTTGGGATTCTTGCATTGGTGCACAACCACAATAGTTTTCTTACCCTTCTAATAACCTTTCTCGAAGAACTTGTTGTCTTTAATCCAAAGAGAACAATGCAAATGAACAAAAATCTAAAATCATTTCAATAGAGAAAACTAGAAGAGAAATAGACACAAAACACTAAATACACCTTGGGAAAACCTTGGTTTGGAAAAGACCCAACCTCTAAAGCACACCCAAATGTATTGCTTCTTCAAAATAGGTTACAATACACTCATGAGTTGCAGTGCTTGTCTTTAATCCAAAGAGAACAATGCAAATGAACAAAAATCGAAAATAATTTCAATAGAGAAAACTAGAAGAGAAATAGACACAAAACACTAAATACACCTTGGGAAAACCTTGGTTTGCTAAAAAACCCAACCTCTAAAGCACACCCAAATGTATTGCTTCTTCAAAATAGGTTACAATACACTCATGAGTTGCAGTGCTTCACATGAGATCTGCACTTTGAATTTGGAGTAATTATAATAGTAACATAACCCTACATCAATTGATCATATGATCTCCATCCCAAACCCTCAATATATAGGCTAAGGAGACTCATAAAACTATTAATGGGTTTCCAAAACCTTGGGCTCAAAACTATGAACCAATATTTGGTCCAATTGGTTCAAGTTGGATCCATGTGCCTTCTTCCAAACATAACTCCTCCCATAATTGAATGTAACTCCGGATGACTATTGACCCCGATGACCAAGGTAGTCAAGTAACTCCCAAGTGCTCCATGTGGGTGCAATAATATCTCTTGCACATTGCCAATAATAGTTAAGAAATGCTAGTTATAGTCCACCTAATAACCCCCTATTCAATGACTTCTTGCAAGTGTCATAAGACCAATGATACCCAATGTCAACTTTGAACTCTCAAGATTGCTTCCAAGTGGGGCATCCTTTTCTATGTGGGCACATTATTTTACAACATTATGGAAATATTAAATAATTGCAGCAACATAGGACTTGCAATGTATACAAATGGAAGATTGTTCGGACCAAGTACCCACTAAAAGGAATTTTATAAGTGGCATCCGGGTGGATATTGTAGGTTTTTTAATTTGTTACTATAAACATTGCACATTTTGTTCTTTGGGGTTTTGCATGAAGATGAAATAACTAAAGCAAACTTGAACAATTTATTTTTAATCTTAGAGGTTAGAGCACAAAACTTGAAAATCTCCTATCTCACCAACAAGTTTTTTGGTTTTGCTATATGAAACTACAATATGATTTAAAGTTAGAGATCATCAGCATCACATCCACTTTTGGTTGGTTTGAACATAACATAAGAATGAAGGATAAGCAAACACTATGAAACATACAAAATTGCTTCATGAGCTTGAAAGTAAATACTATGCAAAGCTAACATAAAACTTCTATTAATTGACTCTTTCCTTGCACGGTTACAACACTAGAATCTTGACTTGAATGGAAATATTGGCAGTGTAAGCAAGCTTCACCTTTGCATTTATTATACACAAGAGATTAATACATTAACTTGACTTCGAACTTGAGTGACAATCTCTGCATCATAAGTCTGTGTTCAACTATTATTACAATTTGTGTAAATGACATGTATTTGTAGTTTTCTAGTTGTAGCTTCTCGAAGCTTCAAAAATAACAATCGTCATCCCTTCAAAAATTATATTGAATTGCACTTCAATCTTCAAAAATAACATAAATTTGTAATTCCAGCACATTATTTCCATTTTTGCTTCTCATCTTGGATGCCACTGTAAAGGGAGGGCATAGATTCATTTATTTTTCCCCTTTATTTTGCGTTGTTTGCCTTTCATCCTTGACTTCTGCCCATAGACTAACTTGGATGCCACATAATCAAGGAATTAAGCAGATTATCCTTAATGCTACTTGTGAGCATGTAGTGAAGTGTTGTAATACATGGCATGATCTCAGAGCACTATCTGCATTTGTAATTGTATAAATAGAGTCTCAGGCTTTGTAATTAACATCTTTTGAAATACTTTCTGGTACTAGTTATGTCTTCACAATTTTCGTCTGTATTCCAATATATGCACATGTTGTATTGTTAGTCTAAATTGAATTCAATTGAGTTTCACTTATATTTTGTAGACTCTTGATTTAAGTCGTGAAAATGTAAGTTTATACAAATATCATGTGTGCATTTATTATCTATTATATTATTTACCTAAAATTAGGCTTGAAGATCCTTTATTTGACATTTTTTCTAATCTTAAGCAGAACAAGGGCGTGTCTTTGCAACTGGTCTGAATGATTATGGGCAACTAGGAGTACCTTTTGGAACAAGATATACTCAGGTAAATGCATGCCCATTGTAATGAGATGTCTGTCATCAAAGTATGATTTCCTTTATCTGTTAGGTCCAATGTAGTTTGCATGTCTTTTATTGCTTTCCATTTAAGGCTTTTAGTGTTGAATTGCCCATGTGAAACGCATAAAATTCTAAAGTTGTTTGGACTACCATCTTGAACTGTCATTATTTAAACCATTGATTATGCAGTTTCAGTATTTGTATCTTGAGTCTTACTTAGCATATTCATAGGGTCTTAGAGTTTCTTAAGAAGAGCTTTTTGACCGGTGTAAATTCAAGACAACATTGAGGGATTAATGAAAATTCTCCCATTTTTTGATTAGAGGTATGGATCATCTAAAAAAAGACAACTAACAAAATCTAAATCAATCCTTATACCTTGAAATTAATGGAATAATATAAAATAAAGTAAAACTTGAGATTAATCTTTAATTTGAAGACTTTTTAGGAATGGTAAATGAGAAAATTTTAACATTTATGGATCATTCAACTTCTGCAGTTATAGCAAAATCAGAATTGCAATCAGCCTGATATGGTCCAAGCTAATCACAATCTGTGCAGAGATGTAATAAGTTATACTGTTATTTAAGCAACATTTCATAACATTAGTTCAAATAATGAAAGCCAAATGAATTTGTTCAAATAAGGAAAGTCAAATGAATTCAACTTCCGAGAAAATCTGTACCCGTGCTTGAATGCTAAGAATTAACTTAATAGATTCTTAGAAAGTAAAAAGAGCTTATAATTATATTCATCCAAATCAAACACAAATTTAAATCAACAAATGTCCAAATTAAATTAAATGGACAACTTGGTTATGAATTGAATGGAACGCATACTGCTTACTGTCAAAAGAAAGGAACCCAGAACAAAACTAAGCTTTTTAGCATTAATTCTAATATTCTTGATTCCATACAAAATCTCCCCACTTTTGGAGAGTAATCGAAAATTATATTTACATGGAAGAGTCCTCAAGGAAGCAGAACTCAACACTTATATTCTTTTCACTTTTGAGAATGTAAAAGTAAAACAATAAATCATTAATTGCTGTTTTAACTCCCTGAAGGGAGTTGAGAAGGAAATTATTGTTAGTTTTAGGATCAGATATCAATAAGCAGATTTTAATTCAATTTCAAACAAATAGACACAGCATATACCCTGGGAAAACCCTCCTCTTGAGGGAGAAAAACCCAGCAACAATATATCACTTATATATTGAATATGAATCAACAATGTTCTTTACAATGAGGCCGATTACAAGGCCAAACAACAGCACCAAAACTTGATGCAATCACAGATTATTATCTTGCTCTTCCTTGATATCAAATTCAGCCTTCTTGAGAAACTTTGATCTGCACTTGAAGAATTCGCACGCCTCTCTTATCGAACTATGAATGTGTATGAATGAAATGGCAAGTGAACAATGAGCAACTCTAATATATACAAGAGAGAGAGAAGGATCGCGACCTTTCAAAACATCATGTCGACCTTCTAAAGTGAAACGATATGTCTCCATAAGGTGGCGAATAAATCAAGTCGGCCTCAAGTAATTATTTAACAATAATTAAATATTATATGTTTTCAAGTGAAGCGCCCCTTCACATTCATATCGGCTTAATTAAATTGAATAGCCGATAAGGCTATATTCAATTTATTTCTTCATAAGTCGTGGCTGGAAGTGACGCACGATGCCACTAACATCAACAATTATTAGGATTTCAGTTGCAAAATAATATCAAATAGAACAATAACATGCACAAAAAAATACAGTGTTTAGAAAATAGCTGCAAATATTCTTATACTGATGACAAGAATTATAAGTCTCTCTCAGTGGGGCAATCTCCTTGAGAGAAAAACTCTATTACAAAATATGATTTCTAATATGATCTTTGCTTTATTACAATATAAATATAAAGTTCCTAGAAAGAGTGATCTACAAGGTACAATCAATGTGGGATAAATTCCATGTAATGTAGTATTACTATTAACTAAATAATGATGCTATGAATATTACAATCTTCAAAATAATACATGGTTAGGATGTGAGGGTCCTACCATGCTCTCACCCTTTGGAAAGCCTTGTTCTCAAAGCCTAAATTGGGAAAACTATTGTTGAAGTTGGTGGAGACGTTCCAAAGTGGCATATTTTAGTTGCAATTGTTGCCACTAAACCAAAATTTAATGATGGTGTGTTATAGAATGAGATTGATCATTGGTCCAAAATAGCCTCCAGCTTGAGGATGATAGATCCTTGTTTATCCAATTCAAGAAGTGTAGAAAAAATGTGAACATGTTGGCCAAGGACCCTCTTTAGACATGAGACATGGGAATCAAGATGTGTCTTGGAGGATGGAGGGAGATCCAACTTGTAGGCCACTTCTCTGACCTGCTATAGTATCTAGAAGGGTCCATGATTTGGGCACTAACTTTTGTTTTCCGATAAGCTTGAGGGTTGTTTTCTTATATGGCTGAAGACACAAGATAATAATATCCTCAATAGTGAATGTGCACCTGAAGTGTTGATTGGCTTGCTGTTTCATGTGATTTTGGGCCAAGGACAAGTTGTCCTTGAGAGTTTGGAAAAGAAACTCACAGGTGCTGAGAATGGAGTCAACAATTCGTAGTTTGGAACTGCTTTGCAATTACGTTGCAAGGGATGGTGGAAGTTGGCCATACACAACTTCATAGGGTGTCATCTTTGTGGAAGAATGATAGGTGTTGTACCATCATTTTGCAAGAGGTAGCCATTTAGTTGGGTGAGTTTCTTGTTTAGAGCCAAAGCAACAAAAACAAGTCTCCAAGAGTTTATTGACTATCTTTGTTTGACCATCAATTTGCAGGGATATGTTGAGCTCATCTTCATTTGTGTTCCTTGTAGCTTGAACAGTTCTTGCCAAAAGTTATTGGTGAAAGTCACATTCATAGATAATGGATGGGGCATACCATAGAGTTGAAAGATTTGGTCAAGGAAGACTTGAGCAATAGTAGAGGTGTGCTACAAATGGGCTAAGGAACAAGAGTGAGCATACTTGGAGAGACAATTAGAAACCACAAGAGTGAATAATTTACTGTTTGACTTAGGCAATCCTTCAATAAAATCCATGGAAATGTTGGTCCATGTTGCTTGCTAGAATGGGCAACAGTTTATAAAGTGCTTGGAATCTGAACAGTTTTGCCTTTTTGATGTTGGCATGTATCACATTGTGCAACAAATTGTTTGAGATCATTTTCTGTACCAACCCAAAAGAAAGTGCATTTTATGCATTTATATGTCTTGAGGAACCTAGAATGCCTCAGAAGGGGATGCATGTAATTGCTATACTCGTGGGACTTGAAAAGTAGAATTTGTTGAAAGAATAATTTTCTCTTTGTAATGCAAGTAGCTACCATCCCAAGTGTTTTTGAGCTTAGTTGTGAAATCATTTGTTATTTATTCAAGAAGCTGCTGAATTTGTGCATCCTATTGCCTTTCTTGTTGGATAGTTTGTAACCAAGGTGGAGTCAAATATGATAAAGCACATAAGATTCCTTGGTCCTCAAATTTCTAGGAAAGGGCATTGTCTCCACATTCTCCTTCCCATTTTTGTATATAATCACATAATCATAGCCTAGTAATTTGGTGACATGCTTTTGTTGTTTTGGAGAGGAGACACGTCCTATGAAATACTTGAGGCTAGAGTGATCTATTTTTATATAAAAATGCTAGATATGGCTTCCATTTACTGACAACATGAAGAATTCAAGTTTCTTCTCGTAAGTTGATTTAGCAATATTCTGCTCCATTAATGCCTTACTAGTAAAACACAATTTTGATACGGCTTCCATTAATGCACGTGAAAATGTGCGAAGAACTAGGGTTAAATGTGCCTAAAACAAAAATTTCAGTCTATAAAACCCTACATTCACCCTTAAAGACCACAAAGCTTTGATATTGTTGTTTCTAGGAAGCAAGATCCAATCTGAAATTGAGATGCTACATTGATTATAAATCCCTGAAACTCAAGGGTAACTTGATGCAATGAAATTGCTGAACACCACAAAGCATTGATATAGTTAATTCATTTGATCTAATGAGACATTAAATATAATAAAATCCTTGAATACCACTAAACTTGATATGATAATGCTAAGTTGCCGAATCGGGTACGGGCACAGGTACGGATACGTGGGTACGGCAAAATTTTTGGGAGGGTTGGGTACGGAATCGGGTACGTCTGTACAAAATATAATAAAATATTCAAATATATATATATATATAAATAATTAATATTTTATTAAAATTAATAATATTATAAAAACTAATGTATGTACAATTAATATTTTACTAAAATTAATAATATTATAAAACAATGAAACATAAAAAAAAAAAATTAAATTATAATAACTAATAAATAATTAATAAGTATTATTTTAGAAATTAATAAAACAATGAAATATATAAATTAATATGAACATATTAATCATAAATATATAATTTCTAAATATCTAATACATTAATATAAATTAATTAATAATAATAAAAAATCTTACACAATTTTAAATTTATTATTTAATATATTTATTATTAATTTATTTATAAAATTATATATTAAAATTTAACATATATTATATAACTATATTATCAATATATATTATTATTATTTGATCTACATATTATTATAGAATCTATAATAATATACGATTCATATACTATTAGCATTAATATTATTAATAATATTATATAATCTATATTCATGGTTCGAACGGGAGGGAATTATTAATAATCTATTTTCATGGTTCGTATCGGGAGGGAATGCGGAGGAATGAGGGCACAATACATTGAAAAACTCTTGGAAAAAACACAGACAAACGATGCAAATAATGATGCCGCACAGGTTTGAATGTGGTGAATGCGGTGAATGCGCCTTGCACAATACGCAGTGAGTATTCACATTCAGCGGCTCGGCTCGGGTCGACCAATAAAAAAATACAGAAACGAAATCACTGCCTTAGCTTTCACCCTAGATTTTAGGTTTTCATTTTATTTTGCAAAGTCAAATCATGCCGGAATCGGTCTGAATATGCCGCGTCCAGCTCCAAAACGCCCGGAATCGAAACGCTGTTCACAGAATCGTTTCAGGGGCAAAAATTTCGATTCTTGTTCGTACCCACAACGATTCGAACCCGATTCCGACTCGGGTATGTTTCTGAAACAAAAACGACATGCAAAACCCCATGATTCGGCTACTTAGTGATAATGTATTCAACCTCCATAAGGATTTGATATTGAGAAGTCCTCAAGCTCCTAGAGGCATTAGGCATTTCTTTAACTCAGCAACATGTCAAAATCAAGGAAAAAATGTGGGTTAGATATTGTAAAAACTCTATCTTTTTGGGTTTATAAGCATTGTTTTTTGCTTGCCGGTATTGGCATAGTGTGATGGTTTAAATGTGTAATGTCCCCATTTTCCGACTCGCCACCTGGGCATTAATTTAATTATTTGATATTGCTTGGCAAAAGGTACATTTATAAATGTAATATTAAATAATTAGATTAAAGTATTATTATAAAGTGGCACTAAGGAAATATTTAAAAGGTATTTTATAAAGTCACTTTATAATAAAGAGATTAATATAATTTGGGCGGGAAATTTCAAATGGGGTTTCAAAAAGTGATAAAAGGCGAAGTGTGCTCATTTGTCGATATGTTGGTTTATTATTCTTTTGGTATTTTGGAGGAGCTCTTTGGAGTCGAAACCTTAGGTGGAAATTCCTCATGAGATTGATGTCTTTTTCTATGTTGGTTTAGTGAGCAGAAAAAAGAGGTATTGAGATTGTAGTTAATTTGGCTGGAGAATTTGAGGTGGATATGCAAGGCATTGTGGGCTCTAGTTGCAATCCACGTATATGTACCGCATCCACTTCATCCACTTCGAGCAAATTTTAGTTTTTTGTGCCTAGAAATGTTCAAGGATCACAACCTTCATTGGAAGGTACTAGGTGGAATAGGGAGGTACACAAAGAAGCAGCAAGGCTTGTGCAAGTTTTTGGTTTTATGACAACCTTCCCTTCAACGTGGCAAGGAGTCCATATTGGGAGTGTTTGGTGACAACAGTGACAATTGCAGGGAAAGGGTATAAGACCCCTAGTCTAAGTAGCCGAATGGCTTCTCTGAAGGCATAGTTTCTAGAAACGAATCGTTTCGGAAACAAAATCCGAAACGAATCGCCCATGAATCGTACAGGAAACGATTTTTTTACTTGTGGGTCCGATTCGGACTTCGCCAAAACAATTCCAACCGTTTCAAGTGGATTTCGCATGTTTTGTTTGACATTTTCCATTTATTTTCTTTGCCGGTTTTATTCCTTTTCATTGGGCGTTTTGTTTTCGTCACTACAAAAAATGGCGAAGCACATTTCATGCATCTTTTTCCTCAAGCACAGAGAAAACGTTAAGGAAAACTGATAATAGGCGGCACAAAGAAAACGCGTGCGGATTGTGCAAAATGGCGCGGAGAGAAGGAAAAGCACAGACTGAAGGAAAACGCGCGCATCAGGTATGGTTTGTATTTTTAATTTTTTTCCATTTTTTTTGTTTCTTTTAAAAAACGTGAAACAGTGTTTTTTAATTTTATTTTTTAGTTTAAGTTTAATTTTTTTAATGTTTTAGACTATAAGTCTATATTATAATTTTAAAAGTATTTACATATTAAATATTTATAGTTTCATAATATATAAATATTAAATATGTAAATATTTTTAAAATGACTTATAATAATTAATATATATAATTTTAAAATATTATTTTAGTTTTTACGTATTTGATATATTTTATTTCATAATATGATAATAATAGATAAAATTTATTATTTTACAGTTTTGTTTATAGTCTTATTATTTATTATTTATATAATTAAATTATTAATAATATATTAATATATAATTTGTCATGGTTTCGTTTATCATATGTATTGGTATATGACATTCTAAACTTAATTTTGTTTCTATATATATATATATATTATATTATTATATTTTTGTACTGGCGTACTCGATTCCGTACCCAACCCCCCCAAAATTTTTGTCGTACCCACATACCGTACCCATGTACCCGTACTAATGCCCCGTATTCGATTCAACAACCTAGTCCCTAGTCCAAGAGATATAAGTGGCAGGTTACTTGAAGATGCTATTGTAGATGCAAAAGGAATTGTGGAAGCTGAAAAGAAGCAACGACAAAAGTTTGAATGCTCAATTCTTTCAGATGGCTGGACATATAGAAGAAACCGCACTCTTATGAATTTTATAGTGGCTTCAAATGGTGTGATGGTTTTTCCAAAGTCAATTGATGCCTCCAACATAATAAAGAATGCAAAAAATTTGAGCTTGATGTTGGAGCAGGTTGTTTTAGAGGTGGGCATAGAAAATGTTGTCCAAGTTGTTACTAACAATGCAGCGGCATATGTGGTAGCTGGTAGATTACTTCAAGAGAGGCATCCGACACTTTTTTGGATCCCTTGTGCAACTCATTGCCTTGACCTTCTTTTGGAGGACATAGTCAAAATTGATTGGGTGAAACCAATTGTAGAAGAAGCAAGAGATATAAAAATATATATATATATATATATATATATAATCACCCATGGGTTCTTCAATTGATGAGAGATCACACCAAGGGGAAAGAGCTTGTGCGATTGGGTGCTACAAGGTTTGCAACTAATTTTCTAACGTTGCAAAGTACTACTAGTTTATTGACTTCCTTGAAGCAGATGTTTGTGAGTCAACCATGGGTGGACTCAACTTACTCAAAGAAGGATGATGGAGAAAAGATTGTAAAAATAATCTTTGATGGTCAATTTGCAACTAGAGCATTAGAGATTGTCAAGGTAACTTCAACTCTAATTAATTTTCAAATTGAATCCTTTATTTTTAATTTTAAATTTTATAAGTATTTTGTTTCATTGTAAGGTGTAATTTAAGTTTGGTTCTACTATGTATTTTGTCGATGATTGAGCCATTGGTGAGGGTCTTGTGCTTGGTAGATGGTGAGAAAAATGTAATGGGATATCCTTATGAGGCAACGGATAGGGCCAAAGAGGCCATCCAACACTATTACATTGGGGACACAAATAGATTTGCCCCTATTTAGGAGATCATTGATCGAAGGTGGAACAATCAACTCCACCAAGCCATTCATGTAGTGGGGTACTTTCTCAACCCTAAGTTCTACTTTTCTGATGGCTTCACGAATGCTAATGGGGACGTTATGGAGAGCCTATCCACATGTATTGAGAGGATGACACCATTTGCAATGAAAGATCTCATCCTTTTAGAGTTGCAAAATTATAAGGCAGCTAGGGGACCTTTGTTTTCTTCCAAATTAGCTATACGAGGAAGAGAGATCTAAACACCAAGTAAGAAAAAGTGAAGTCTTATATCTTGTAAGTTATGAATTACAATTATTATTACTTTATTACTTATTACAATATTGTTTATTTACAAAAAATTGAATATCTTATTTGTAGGTTGGTGGGAAGATTGGGGTGGAAATACCCCAAATTTGAAAAGGCTAGCCCTTTGAATTTTAATCCAATAAGAGAGAAAATGAGTTATAGTTTCTACTTGAAAACTCATAAGGACATTTATTCTTGTTCCAACCAAACTTACTTGAATGCGTCCTACAATCTATTGCTTTATGACCAAAATGATTACACAAAAAACAATAACTAAAGAAAGAATGTTGAAACTTGGTCATGTGCACTTGCCTTGGAGGAAAGAACTTTCTAAATTTGTCCTTGTTACCTTTTGGAGAAGTGCTTGATTTCTGTCGGACATGATTCTCCTTATTGCTTTCATTTTTGATTGGACTTTTGAGAGCATTTGCATAGATTTTTGGTTTTTCTTCATTTTCTTTCTTAGATGGATCTTTGGAAACTTTATCATCCTTTGCTTCATAATCAAGACCCGTCTTTATGAATGGTGATCTTTGTTCATTGATGATATTATCCATAGTTGGCAGACTCATCGAGTTTTCGGCGAGTCTACAAAAACTTGCGAGTTTTTTGCCCCCTTGAGTCTTCTTGCCAAGTCTTTGCGGAAAACTCGCTAAAAAATCGGCGAGATAGTATAAAAGACTCGCCAAATACATAAAAAATGCAAAACACAAAAAAAATGCAAAAAAAATCGGAAAAAAAAAACTCATGATTTTTCCCTATAATGCACCACACACTTCATCACATAGCGCTTGGAGAGCAAATATTTTTCATGAAAGGGTGTCAAATACCTAATTTCTTCCATAAGTGATACAATTGTGAAATGGTGTGCGACAAGAAGTTTTATGTGGTTTCAAAGGCCTTAATTTGGGCTTGATGGTGGGGGCTCTGCCCCTTGACCCTGCCCTATATCACAATAGGGATTGTTGTCCTCGGACCCTGCGAGGGGCGCTGCCCCTCGACCTTGCTGGGGGCGTTACCCCTAGACCCCCATGAGGGGTGCTGCCCCTCGACCCCACTAGGGGCATTGCCCCCAGACCCCCTCGAGGGGCGCTCCCCCCGACCCCATTGGGGGCCTTGCCCCCAAACCCCCATGAGGGGTGCTGCTCCTCAACCTCGTTGGGGGCGTTGCCCCCTAAGCAAACCCCTACAAGGTCATTGATATCTCCACTCCTAGACCCCAACTAGTTATTGGGATCTCTTCTCATATAAGAAAATTGATTACAATGAGGGGATTTGGGAGTGAAGAATGGAATCGACAACTTAGACTATCAAGCTTTCAGCCATCAGGATTATGCATGAGTGCGATTTTGTACTCAATTTGCACTAAAATCAATCAAATTTAATAGAAAACACTTTTGTACTCATTTATGGACTCATTAGATTCATCTTCTCATTGAATTTTGCAAAAAAATGTGTTTCTAATAAAATTTAAGCAATTTTTAAGTTGCCGAGTTTTCTCTGAGTTTTTGTTGACTCGTCAATTTTGGGTTTGGCAAGTTTTTTGTCGAGTTGATTTTTCCAACTATGATATTTTCTAAGATGTCAACACTCTTTTTGACTTTGAGGCTTCTTTCAACTTAGTGATTGTCTTTTCTAGTTCCTTTCTGAAGGAAACAATTTTAGACTCTAAACCTTGTTAGTGTTTTGTAGCGGCGGGAGGTATTTTTCTTAAAGAATAATTTATTCAAGGCAAGTCGGCCTTTCTATTATAAAACAAACAATATGTTTTTTAGGTCGGGTCAAGAGGAGAGCTTGCCTAGTTTGGTATATAATGGAGATAGAGTCTCCACATTAGGCAATCAATTCATTCCATTTTTTAAATTCAATTTCCTTCAGCAGCAGATTCGCATTCAAGAGGAGCAGATTTGCTTCAAGGAGAAGAGTTGATATTTTGTGTATCTAAGGAATTCACACTATCTTCAAGTGCTGATCTATTGTATGAGATTCGGCCTTTCTAGGGCCTAATTCTGAGTGCTATTTCTGCACTTCTATTTCTAATTTATAAGAGAATAATTTGCTGCTGGGTTTTTCCCTTGTGTAGAAGGGTTTTCCTAGGATAAATTGCTGTGTTGTCTTCTCTGTATTGTATTTTCTGCTTAATTGCATTTCTAATCTGAAAATTAACATGGTATTAGAGCTAAGGTTCAAGAAATCTGATCAGATTTAATGCAGAAATATATGTGAAGGATTAGCAAGAAACACATAGAGGGTTTAGAGCATCATTCATATCAGTTGGGAGCATTCACCATGGGCGAACATCATAAACCTCTCTTGAGGTAATTTTGAGCATCATTGTTAGCGAACTTGGTGAGATATCCTTGTAGCCCTAGAGCGACTTCCTTGGATGAGTGATGAACTGCCTTAGGGCAAAGTTACATTTGCTTTTGCTGCTTCTGCCTATTGAAGAGGAGATACTGAATATTGTCTTCACACCTGGGCATAATGAAGAAGTTGATTCATGGAGGCATGAATGAGCTATGTATGGGCCACATCTCTTGGAGGAGAAAATGAAGATTGAAGGAAAGGATGAGCACTTGAAAGAATTCCTCTACCTCACTCAATTTCAAGAGTTTCAAAGGACTGTGCCTATGATGGAGGATGTCTACTTGCAGCCCCTTATGGATAATGACCATCTCTTCAAAATGTACGTGGTATATGTGCGTGCTTTGAGAAGGGAGGAAGAGCTTGAGGCATCCTGTGAGGAAGACATGCCGGCTGGAGAAATGTTTCTTCATTGGAGACATGCTTTGATTCTATGTAAAATTTGTCACTCTATAACAGTGTTACAGGGTACATCATCGGGCGAAGATGATGGTTGTCGGGAGGAGAAAAATGGCTGCAACTGAATCAACAAAGATAAGTTCTATTATGTATCATTCTTTTAATAGTTCTATCTAATGATATTTGCTAGATGACTACATGCTTCATTTGTATTGGGGTAGTTTGCTGAACTATTGTTAATCTCTTTAAAATGCAGGATGGATTGAGGAGCAAAAGGATGATGGATTAATTATCAGAGATTGCATAAGGAATTCAGGGGCAGAGAGGACAGTAGATTGGTGTTCAGATGCCGATGATGGTTTAAGCATTTGAGGGAGAGTAGAAAGGGGAAGGAAGGGATCTCAGGAATCCTTTGTTTAGGGAATTCTCAAAGTAGTAAAGTGTTTGTCCGCACTTGAATGCTTGCTCTTGTTTCTCTCATAGTGGAGCAAAGGAGGAAGGCGGTCGATGCCCAACCTCGTGAAAGAGATGACAATGATTGGGCTCTTCTACATATTGCAACTCCTAAAGGCATTTTGTAAATGGGATCAATTCTCCCTCAATCGGCATTGTGTTGGCAGAGCACATAAGGATGGAATAATCTCTTTCTAGGTGTTGGATTATTTGAAGATATATTGAAGACCTCATTATTTGAGGTGACGATTCTTGGAGATTATTGGTGAAGTACTGCCTATTCATTGAAGACTACTACAGCAACAAACAACTGGTTGAAAAGTTTGATATTATTGCATCATCGAATGCCTTGCTTGAAATAAGCCGGGATGTCCCCTTTGAAGAGGAGGTAGCCTTTAGGTGACCTAAAGGATATTAAATGGAGATAGTCAGTGAGGAGCAGGAGGCTCCAATGGATATGGATTCATCCCTCGACTACACTCTTGCCATTTAGAGGGGGTTAGATTTCGAGAATTCAAGGCACGAGTTGAGATCATGTCCAGGAAGAGGATTAAGGTTCTGAAATCAGGATTAAAATATGGCAGGGTCAGAAATGGTGCTGAGGAAAGCAATCCAGCTCTAGAGGGAGTCACAACATCATTAAGATTTGTTGTAATGTATATTTCTTTGAGACAGAGAAATATGAGGTGAAAGCCCTTGTAATGTATATTTCTCTGAGACAGAGAAATATGAGGTGAAAGCCTTTGTAGCGTATATTTCTCTGAGACGGAGAAATATGAGGTGAAAGCCCTTGTAGCGTATATTTTTTTGAGATGGAGAAATATGAGGTGAAAGCCCTTGTAGCATATATTTCTCTGAGACGGAGAAATATGAGGTGAAAGCCCTTGTAGTTATATTTCTCTGAGATGGAGAAATATGAGGTTAAAGCCCTAGTACAGATCACATCTCTGAGACTGAGCTGTGTTTTCCACAATTGGGTGTAGCCATTATGGATGTCATGTTGAGAGACTCCATGACGAAGATACTTGAGAAAACCTCCCTAGCTAAGAGGGAGTGTTAGTGTTTTGTAGCGGCGGGAGGTATTTTTCTTAAAGAATAATTTATTCAAGGCAAGTCGGCCTTTCTATTATAAAACAAATAATATGTTTTCTAGGTCGGCTCAAGAGGAGAGCTTGCTAAGTTTGGTATATAATGGAGATAGAGTCTCCACATTAGGCAATCAATTCATTCCATTTTTTAAATTCAATTTCTTTCAGCAGCAGATTCGTATTCAAGAGGAGCAGATTTGCTTCAAGGAGAAGAGTTGATATTTTGTGTATCTAAGGAATTCGCACTATCTTCAAGTGCTGATCTATTGTATGAGATTCGGCCTTTCTAGGGCTTGATTCTGAGTGCTATTTCTGCACTTCTATTTCTGATTTATAAGAGAATAATTTGCTGCTGGGTTTTTCCCTTGTGTAGAAGGGTTTTCCCAGGATAAATTGCTGTGTTGTCTTCTTTGTGTTGTATTTTCTGCTTAATTGCATTTCTGATCTGAAAATTAACAAACCTTTCACAATTTTCTTCCTTTTTCTTCAATTGGATTCTTACCTCCTCTTCAGTCCTTTTTGCTTCTTCAATTTGAATTTTTAGATTTGTAATCATCCTTTTGGACTCTTCAAGAATTTGTGATAACTTTACCTTGGATTCAAAGCACTCTTGAAGTTGTAATTTTTGTTTCAGGTTCTTTCTCTTGAGTTTCTTAATTGCACTTAGGGCGTAGATGGGTTGTTCTTCCAAATCCACTTCCCCATCGATTTTGGCATTCTCTTCCCCTTCTAACTGCCCTTCCTTTTCTTGGTCTTCATTTTCCAAGATATATTTTTTTCTATTGTCATGAATAAAATCTTTTCTTTATCGCTAGAGGAGAAACTTTCTTTAGAAGAACTACTTTTCTCTTTTGAATAGAGGCTTTTCTTGTGTTTGTGAAAGCTCTTCTAATTCTCATTTTTTCCCTTTTTGTGGTCCCTTTTATGTTGATGATGTTTGCTATCTTTCTTCATGTTATACGCTTCCTCGTCATCACTACTTTTACTTTCATATGGAGATTTAGCAGCAAAGTGTCATACTTTTCCCCAATTAAAGCATTTAAAAGACAACTTACCTTTATACTTGTGGATCCTTTTTTTAACTTCCTGTAATGTCTGTTATTTTTACCATAAGATCTAATGCACAGAAAATTAATTCAAAAATCAGACACAAAACACAACAGATACCTTGGGAAAACCCTCCACTTGAGGGAGAAAAAACCCAGCAACAATATATCACTTATATATTGAATCTCAACAACAATTATCTCCTTACAAGAGGCCGATATGAAGGCCTAAATATAAGCACCAAAGTATGATGCAACACAGAAACACAATGAAGTAATTCGTTGATGAAATCTCAGCCTTCAACTATGTTGATCTGCCTTTGATGAAGAACTCACACTTGATGAAGAATGGAAATAAGTCGATAATAAAACAATGAGACGTCACCAAGTATATATACAATGTGATGGAGGGAGACGTGCCCTTTCAAACCACAAGTCGGCCCAAAAGATGCGCCCCTCCAATAAGATCATGTCCATGCAAGAGGTTGGCCTTATTAGTAATTTGTGCTTCTTCATTAATTCGTGCTATTCCAATAATTAAATATAGTAACCAAGGATTGCGCCTCTTCAATAAATCGATGTCACATAAATTAAATAGCCCTAGGCTATCATTTAATTTATCATCATGAAGTAAGGAGATCGGCTGGAAGTGGAGACCGACGCTGCATAACATCAACACTCCCTCTCAGCTAGGGAGAACACTTCCAGCTCGACAAGACATATCACCTCATCGTGATGTCTACCACAATGGCTACACCCATATGTGGAAAAGAAAGATATCACCTCATCGTGATATCAACCGTCATGGCTACACCCATGTATGGTATGTACAAGTGCTCATCACTTAACATGATGTTGTCACCTCATTGTGACGTTCACCATGGCTCTCCCAGAGGGTGAAACATAAGTACAAGAAAATCATCACGGATTCTCTCACGTGATTGTCATGGAGTCACACACATGACATCCACCATGGCTCTCCCAGAGGGTGGAAACAAGGGCTTTCACCTTAAATCTCAAAGAGAAATGCATTAACAAGGGCTTGCACCTCAAATTTCTCTCAAAGAGAAATGCATTAAAGAGGATCACTAATACTGAGACTCCTCAGTTAGGGCTTGATTCTCCACCATACCAAGCTTGTCTCAAAAGTACACAAACTTTATCCTGGAGAGAGGTTTGGTGAGAATGTCTGCCGTTTGCTCATCAGTGCTGATATACCTCAATTGAATTGCCTTCAATACCATATCTCTGATATAATGGTATTTGATCTCAACATGCTTAGTTTTGTCATGAAACACAGGATTGACAGAAAGCTTCACACAGCTCTGGTTATCACAATGAATGATAGTAGGCTCCATTGCCCAAACAATCCTGCAAGGAGCTTCTGAAGCCACACTGATTCCCTAGCTGCCACACACGCTGCAATATACTCTGCCTCTACTGTACTCAATGCTATAGATGACTGCTTCCTGTTGCACTAGGATATCATCGCAGACCCCAAACTGAAGCAACATCCAGAGGTGCTCTTCCGATCAGTGACACACCCTGCCCAATCAGAATCAGTATAACCATGCAACTTCAAATCTACACCTGAAGAATATCTAAACCCATATCCAATTGTGCCACGCAAGTATCTCAGGATATGTTTTGCTACAACAAGATGTATCTGCCTTGGTTCACACATGAACTGACTGAGTGCACTCATTGCATAGCAGATATCTGGTCTAGTGTTGACTAGATACATCAAAGATCCAATCAACTGCTTGTACATCGTGGGATCCACCAGGTCTGAACTAGCTGTAGCCTCCTTCAACTTATGTAGGTTGGTCTCCATAGGCGTAGACATGGATTTGCAATCCATCATTCCGAACCTCTTCAAAATATCAATGGTATACTTCCCTTGACTTAGAATCATCTCATCTGGCTTCTGCCAAACTTCTAAGCCAAGGAAGTAATGCATGAGACCAAGATCCTTCATTTCAAATTTAGAAGCTAACTCCTTGCATTTGATAATGAGGTGTTCTTCTCTAGTAAGAATCAAATCATTAACATACAAATCCAAAATCAATGCTTCACCATCAATTACCTTGAAGTATAGATTTGAGTCAGCATCGTTCTTGGAGAAGCCCAAGCTTAACAGGTAACGATCAATCCTTTCATACCAAGCACGAGGAGCTTGGTTAAGACCATACAAGGCCTTCTTCAGCCTACAAACATGACACTCCTTCCCATGTACCTAGAATCCATCAGGTTGCTCAATATAAACTTCTTCCTCGATTACACCATTCGGAAAAGCTGTCTTCACATCCATCTGATGAATCTTCTATCCTCTAGATGCAACAATGGCAATGATGGTTCTGACAAAAGTACAGCGAGCAACAAGAGCAAATGTTTGTTCATAGTCAACTCCCTCTTATTGTGAAAACCCTCTAGCCACGAATCTTGCCTTGTACTTCTCAATGCTCCCATTAGCCGCATGCTTGATCTTGAAGAGCCATTTTGAAGATACCACAAATTTGCCTTTGGGTCTAGGAATATTGTCCCAAACATCATTCTTGAGAATTGACTGATACTCCTCTGCCATAGCATCTCTCCAAACCTATTGACTAGAAGATTCCTCAACATTGGAAGGCTTGGACTCAATAATCTGACTCATTAAAGCAACATAACTGGAGAACTTGTGAGGTCTCTTACTTTATCTGAAGGTTCCTCTTGGTGCTGCAAACCTTTCTGCCTCCTGCATCGTTTGCCTAGCCCAGAGGTCTTTTTCTCCCAATCACAATATCGGTAGGCCCATCAGTAGGTTCCAAGGGCTCAACTGGACATCATCTTCCTTCGGTTCTGAAGTCTCCCTCTGAATCTCAAGAGTGTGGTCAACTTCCATATCCTGAGGAGACTCTTCATTATCAATCTCCATATGAGTACCCTTGGATCTTCTGAATGCAACATCTTCCTCAAATGTGACATCTCTACTGATCTCAATCAACTTCTGACCTGGAATGTAGATTCTGTAGGCTTTTGATGTTTCACTGTAACCTACAAATATCCCCTTCTTGCCAGAGGGCTCCAACATTGGACATCCAAAGATCCTCAAATGACTCACTTCTGGATTCTTCCCAGTAAAGGCTTCTTCAGGAGTCATGTTCTCTAGGATTCGGTGAGGACTTCTATTTTGAACATAGATTGCTGTCCTAGATGCTTCTGCCCAAAGGAAGGTCTGCAGATCTTGGTCATGAATCATGGCTTTGGCTGCTTCTACGATCGATCTGTTCTTCCTCTCTGCAACACCGTTCTGTTGAGGATTATAAGGGACACAAAACTCCCTCTTAATCCCAGCTTCAATGCAAAAGTTTCTAAAGTTGCCGAAAGTGTACTCTCCTCCATTGTCGGATCTCAAGACTTTGATCTTCTTCCCGGATAGGTTCTCTACCTGAGCTTTGAATTCCTTGAATCTTTCTAATACCTCCTCAAATTCTTTAGATTTCAAGAAATAAATCCAAGTCTTTCTAGAGTAGTCATCAATAAAAAGAATGTAATACAAGAAACCACTCGAAGAAGCAACAAAGATTGGACCACATAAATCGGAATGAATGAGATCTAGAATACATTTGGATCTACTTTCTCTACTATGAAATGAACCTTTTGTATTCTTACCCAAAGCCCAGCCTTTACAAGTACCTTCGTGCTTCTGGTTGAACTTTGGAAGGCCCGTGACCATCTTCTCCATGATAGGTAGAGCTCAGAAGTGAAGGTGAGCCAATCTTCAATGCCAAAGATCACACAAGCTTGAAGAATCATGTACTAATGCCTGAAGTGGACGAGTGCATAGCCTATAAAGGCTCTCATGTCTAACTCCAATTACTCGAGCAGTCTTGAAGTTGGAATTCTTCGTCCACACAAGAACTTTGCCTTTAGAGAATGCAACTTGGTAACCCTTGTCTTCCAAGGCTGAAATGGAAACAAGGTTTCGCTTGATGCCTGGAACATATAGAACATCACACAACTGTAGGGAAATGCCGAAATCCAAGTGGAGAGTGGAGGTCCCAATTCCTTTCATCGAGTAACTAGCATCATCTCCAATAATAACTTGTTCACTAGAGTCTCTCTCCAAATTTGTTAAATGCTCCCTAAATCCGGTGATGTGGCGAGAGGCACCACTATCAATCAGCCAAGTGTTGGTGTCGGTAGGTACATTGCTTGACAATGCCGAATAGAACAAGTATTCACATGAGTCCTTTTGTGGAGAGACTTCATCAACATCTGCAATGGTGGCTTGCTGCTTAGGCCTGGTTGGACAATCTTTAGCAAAGTGACCATACTTGTCACACCTAAAGCATTGGACTTTGGAGAGATCCCTCTTCTTCTTGAATGTGGGAGCACCATCAGCTCCTTTATCTCTATTCCTCTTGAAATATCCTTTCTTCTCTTCTTTCCCTTTCTTCTTCGAAGATTGAGAGGCGAGAACATGAATGTCTTCATTAGTTGAGCTTTGACCAATTCCTCTAGCAGCCAACCTAGACTCCTCTTGAATGCAATCTGCCCTCAATGGATCAAACTTAGGAAGTTTCGATCTTGCACTGATTCCTTGAATGTGGGACTCCCAAGATGAAGGAAGACCACAAGCATGGTCAAGTCCTTGTCATCTATGACATGACGAATTGTAGAGAGCTGATCTCTCAACTCCGAAATCTTCATGAAGTAAGCAATAACCGTTTCTCCTTTCGCCATCTTCACATGATGAAGTTGTTGCTTCAGTGCAAGAGCCCGGCTGGTGTTGTTGATTTCGTACATCTCCTCCAAGGTTTTGAACATCTCTCTTGCCGTCTTCAACTTGGAGACAATAGGAACAATATGATCCTTGACGGAATCAACTAACATCTTCTTCGCCTTGATATCTTTCTTCCTCCATTGAAATTTCTCTTCCTCATCCGTAGGTTCAGGAACTTTGCTCTCCACAAACTCAGCCAATTCATTTTCCTCCAAGGTGAGCATAATTCTGAATCTCCATGAAGTGAAATTTGATGCTCCCTCGAGTCTTAAGACCGTTCACCATCTTGACAAAGAGATAGAGATAGACAACAATGAGAAAGAGAATAAAGAGTATCGCTGTAATAAAATCTGATCAAGATCTTCTTCAAACCTGCTTTGATACCATGTTATTTTTATGATCAGATGTAATGCACAGAAAATTATTTCAAAAATCAGACACAAAGCACAGCAGATACCCTAGGAAAACCCTCCACTTGAGGGAGAAAAACCCAACAACAATATATCACTTATATATTGAATCTCAACAACAATTATCTCCTTACAAGAGGCCGATATGAAGGCCTAAATATAAGCACCAAAGTATGATGCAACACAGAAACACAATGAAGTAATTCGCTGATGAAATCTCAGCCTTCAACTATGTCAATCTACCTTTGATGAAGAACTCGCACTTGATGAAGAATGGAAATAAGTCGATAATAAAACAATGAGACATCACCAAGTATATATACAATGTGATGGAGGGAGATGTGCCCTTTCAAAACACAAGTCGGCCCAACATAGAAAGATGTGCCCCTCCAATAAGATCGCGTCCATACAAGAGGTCGGCCTTATTAGTAATTCGTGCTTCTTCATTAATTCGTGCCATTCCAATAATTAAATATAGTAACCAAGGATTGTGCCTCTTCAATAAATCGATGTCACATAAATTAAATAGTAGGCTATCATTTAATTTATCATCATGAAGTAAGGAGATTGGCTGGAAGTGGAGACCGACGCTGCATAACATCAACAATGTCCCCATTTTCTGTGTTCTTATTCAGGCTAGTTTGGTTTTGACTCACTATTTTTAGTAAGTACTATATTTAGTAATTGGTCCTGGCAGCAGTGTAGTGTAGGGTTTCTTGTTTGGGCAGTGTGTGGCAGTTGTCAAGTGAACTCTAATGTTTTGTGCCAGTTTGGTGATTTGGAGTACTTACTATTTTTAGCAGTGGCTATAAATAATAAGTATTTGTGGTAACTGGTCCTAGCCTAGGCTACTTTAGCAGTCTCTGTTTCCAGTTTGGGCGTTGGCATGGCTAAGGCTTGATTTAATTATTATTTATATTTCTCACATAAGTTATTTTAATAAAGTTACTGTAACTTAAGTGAAGGGGTCAGTGGGTCATGCAAAAATTACCTTGAAGCCTAATGTAATGACTTAATGTTGTTTTAAAAGGCAACAAAAGCAAAATAGTTTCCTTATGAGCAAGGACGCCCAAGGGAGGTACAAGGTGTTTCTTTTAAATAATTAATAAAAATAAAGTGCTCATGAAGAGGGTCGTTGGCTTTTGGATTGAAAGAGGATTTGAAATTGTTTGCCCTAATTTCCTTTTGGCTCTTTAAAACCTCTTTTTGGGCATCATTTGCATATCTCTGAGTTGACAACTTAATAGGATGCTATTGGATTATTTCTAGAATATTGCTGCTGTGTGTTGAGGACAAAAACCCGCATCATTGGAGCTGGTTTTGGTGGTGAGAGATTCACCCTAGCTGGATTTGGAGTGGTTCTATCTCAGGAATCACCTAGAGCTTCACGGTTTGATGATTTATAGTATTTTAGCAGAGGTCTAAAGCTATTTCTTGAAGTTCTGGAAATTATCTTTTACAGGGGCAGAAAATGGTAAAAAGTTCATAACTCCGTTTTGGCTCGAGGTATCATTCTGGGTATCGCTTCATTGGAAGCCTCTCTTCAAGGTGTCCCATTTCATGCCCAAGGTCAAATTTATTGATTTTAATCTGAATTTCTAGAGGGGGTGGCCCAGCTAAGGAGGCCCGTACAATTTGGGGTTTTGGGCACCTTGACCTGCTGTATTATAGGTCATTGTTGCTGCCCTTGCTGGAGTGCGTGAACCTGATTAATGGTGCTGGTTATCAAGGAGTTAATTGGCTTTCTCTTTGGTGATGAATGATAGTTTGATATATGTTTGTTAAAATCTGATTTTCAAGATGTTATCAAATACTCTTTTAATTAAGTGATTTTCTATTTGAAATGCAAAGTTCTTTTCTAGTTTTTCTTCTTTATGTTATGAATATCATGCATGCAATGAAACCTATGAATGATACGTGAAAAAAAACACAAAACCATTAGCAAACATTGCAAACAGCAAACAGAGATATTCTCAAAAAAAATTCATGGGGTGACCATTTCACTTCATCACAAAATGAGCTTCCTCTTCATCTGATTTGTAATCGGAACTATCGCTTGGCTTGGATTCTTTACTCTTCATTTTCTTTGTGGCTTTGAAGGCCTCCTCTTGTTTAGATGACTTCTCTTTTTCGGTCCTCATGTCATATGCAGTAAGGATTCCATGCAAGTCATCCATTGTTAGACTTATAGTATCTACATCCTTCATTTCTTCAATAGCGGAGATTTTGGCATCAAATCTCAGAGGAAGGGACCTTAACACTTTTTGCATAATTATTCAATCCTCAACCTTATCTCAAAGGCCTTTGATAATATTAAAAAATTCATCTATGCAAAGTAGGTAGGCTGCAATGTTTTTTCTTCATCCTCCATTTTAAACTTTAAAATTATTTTCTATGTGTTTGAAGTTTGGCTTTCTTTACCTTGTCGTCTCCTTCATAGGTGTTTTGAAGTTTGTTCCACATTTCTTTTGCCGATACACATTGCATCACTTTGACAAATTCAGATTTCAATAGACCACACATAATTGCATTCATAGCTTTTCGATTGTTTTCACTTGCCTTCTTTCCAGCCTGATTTGTTGGTGGAGATGATGGAGCAATATAACCATCCACTACTGATTGCCAAATATTAAATCCAAGAGCCATTAAGTAGGTGCGCATCCTTATGCTCCAAAAAGCATAGTTTATTCCATCAAACAATGGAGCCTTGTTGGAAGAGAATCCTTCTTAGCAGGCCATGTGTGCTCTTAAGATCTTCCTTCTAGTGATTGAGATATACTTTGAAGGAACCAGCCCTGATATCGATTGATGAGCACACATTTATACTGAGGAGGCGGGGGGGGGAAGGGGGGTCGGGGTGAATTAGTATAAGACTATCTTTGACTTTTTCAAATTAATAATCACAATAACTTCAAATACACAACATCAACAAATAAGAACACAAGAAGAATGCAAGATTTATGGGGAAACCCATTCAAGAGAAACCACAACAAAATATTGCTTATATAAAATTCTCTTATAAACTTTGTAGGCACCAACGTATTGGAGACACCAATCCCCATCACTTGAGCACTAACTCAGTATGAGACACCAATCCTTTTAATATGACACACCAACATCACCAACTTCAATATGAGGCACCAACCTCTTGATAGACAAAGTATTTTTCTTCTTGATAATCCTCCAAAATCCTGCCTTTGAATAATCTTCTATTATAATCTCTTCACACAAATCTGCTGGTGTATATATGATATATCTATTTATCTTCCTCACTCGTTCTTCTCATCATTCCACAAACTCTTTTTATATCTTCAGAGAAATAGGTGACCTTTTGGAGGGATACGATACTTGACAAATGAGATGACTCTTCATTATTCTATACCCTTTCAAAGCATCCTTTGATAGCAAATTTGGGCAGTCCATAAGGGGTTGGCCCCTATATAAAACATAAATTTATTTAAATTTCTTTTTTCTTTTTGGGTGCTAGACATGGGTCAGCCCATATTTTGATTTATTTATTATTTTTAATTTCCAAATTGTGCGCCACTATAAGGGGGGTCAGCCCATACATTAATAAAATAATTTATTTATTTATTTTTTAAAAACTCAATAAGGGCACCAATCTTGAAGAGGTTGACGAGCATGATTATGGATTTAACTTTATTTTATTGCTGTCTTGTGAGGAACAATTGGTGGCCTTTGACCTTTATTTGATGTCCTTTATTCGCAATATGAATGGTGATTAGTTCTTCTTTGACATCACCTCTGACATCAATGACAATCTCGTCCATATGCCTTTGACATCAATGACAATAATTCTAACACATATCTGAGACAAGATCTATCTCCTGGCTTTGACTTAGTCAATTAGATAGTAGTCTTAGGCAGAGCATCCTTTGTGAATGAGTCCCAGGGCATCTCTTTGCTGTTTGTTTTTAGAATTTGGATTGTATTTTCAGTTCTTACAGTGAGCTTTGACATTCATATCTGATTGTTCAGAATCGGTTGTTAGTTGGCTATTATTGAGGGTTCCACAACATTTGTCTCACCACCTTTTAAGCCTTTTGGTCTTTTGAATTTTTTTTCTATAAATATGAGCAGGATCTAATGGATAAGAAAAAAAAAATGTTCTCAAGCATAGAGATAGATTTACTTCGCAGAAATTACTTTCACTCACTGAAGTTGTAAATTTTGAAAATAGTGTACGTAGGTCTAATCTGGAAATTAAGAGCTACTGGAATACTAATACATTTAGTTTCTTTTGCAAGGCTTGTTGGAAGCATTTTAAATCCTAGATTTTCTGTTCACTTCTTCAATCTAGTTTTTGTTCTGAATAAAAATCTAGTGATGTTGTAATGCACTTGCTTTCATTTGCACAGCTTGTTGTAAGCATTTTAAATCCCTGATTTTCTGTTCACTTCTTCATTTAGGTTTTCTCTGAATAAAAAATTATTGATGTTGTGGTGCCCTTAGTTTCTTTTGCATAGCTTGTAAGCACTTTAAATCTCAGGTTTTCTATTCACTTCTTGTATTTAATTTTTGTCGTGAACAAATATTGTTTCATTTGAAGCTACTCAGACTATATCTGAATTAATTGTCAAATCTTCTCAAAGTGGATTTATCTGATGTGGTCATCTTGACAGTATTGCAGGTTTGTTTGATGAGTTTGGTCTGCATTTATCAGTGTTTATCATAGCCAAATTTTCTTAAAACTGAGTTTCTGGACATAAAACTCAGAAATTATTTAGATTGAATTCCTGCTTGTTTATTGTTTTAAGGGCTTTTACTATGTTCTTTGGTTTTCTCAAATACAGGCTTACTTGACCTGGTTGACCTATTTTTTATTGTTACACAGTATATAGCGTTTCATTTCTTTGTTCTTTGCTTTGTTAGAAAGTTGGATGGAATATCACTGAAATTTATTTTAGAAAGCATACTTCTAAAATTGTATTTGCATCTGCCTAGATCTTCACAGGAACCTGTTGAAGTTGCTGGTCTTCCAGATGATATCAGCCAAATATTTGCTGGATATTACCATTCTGCTGCAATTTCAGGTTACTTCCTGTGTATTGTTGCAATTCTTTTCATCTTTGCACTGCACAATGATATTAGATGTTTCCAAATTTTATTTATTTGCAGAGAGTTTTGTTTGAAGAGGTGAGGAGAAGATTTTGTATTAAGAAAGTTTATCAAAATTACAATAGTCTGTCAGTGTCCAATTTGAAACTAAGTAGCAGAGTTCACCAACTAGAAAGTATCAGGTTGCTCTTATTAAGACCCGTCCCATCTAGTGTAACTTTGATTTAAATTTTTTCAAAGCTACTGTAAATAGGCATGCAAAAGGTAGCATCATAAAAGGAAGTATCCTGACCTGCCTTTGAAAGGAAATACTCAGTCAAATTAGTAATGACAGGAATAGCATGAAATGAGAAATCAAAACAATGATCATCTGTAAAATCCCCTCTACTTTTGATCCTTATTTTTGCAATAATTTTAGTTTGACGTGTCATTTTGTCAAACATATTGCATCTCAAAAGGACTGTATGTTGAGAGAGTTTCAGTTTTCAATGACATATAATAATAGCACCAAATAGATAATCTCATTCATGGCAATATAGAAAATCATCTAATACAACGGAAGAGCTTCAACATTAACATTCTGAATATGAAATGACAGCAATATGTGCCCAGCAATACAAATTACAAACTACTTCATGCACAGTTCAGTTCCGGAGAATGCTACAGGACTGAAATGGATGTACACAAGTTTGAACTTCTTCACAATGCCCTTCTGGGGTGATTAATGATAACAGCAAATGCTTTTCATGAAGACAAAGACAGTCTATGATATAAATACCAGTTAACTCGACTCCTTGTCTGGAAATGGTGATTGGTTGTGCTCTCATGGCTTGCAGCTACAGGTAGTATAATGACAAGATTATTGCCTAGTATTTGAGGATCTTCCTGGCAGGAATACATGCCCAGCAACACAGAAGCACCCACGGCTGGCAAACAATAGTTAATGCAGGTCTGAAGGAGCCCGCACCTCTCCAAACCCACATGACACCTTCGTACAGCCTCAGGAATAAGCAGGGAAGCAGCGCCAATACAGCCAATAGCGTCTGCACTTCATTCACAATACCTTCCAGCACTACTCAAGAGCAGGTTATTTATGGTCTCAAAGGATAACTTTTCACTGCAGAAGTTAACATCAGTTGACCCAAGAATATAAGCAGCAAAATACTCTTCAATCCCATGCCTCACTGAAGTATCAACCCTTTCAGACGCCCAGCCAGGAATGTAGAGTTCACAGTATTCACTCAGCTGTATAAACTCCACTGCGAATCAACTATCAACAATGCCCAGGAGATGCTAGCAATAACAGTATGATCCATTCAAAACATATCGACCCACTTGGCAAACCGTTACTCTCCAAAAATGCAAAGGATATTTTGTTATCTCCAAGTTTTTCTCCGAAGGAGACCCACAAACTTGAGCAATATCACACACAATGGAAGACCTGAATGATCTCCCCTCAAACCAGCTAGGGTGGAATCATTTCACCACCGAAACTGATCTTCCCCAGAGGGTTTCCATCTTCCAGAGGCTGAGATGAACCAGGTTCAATCTCAAGAACCACAAGCGTTTCAATTAGAGAAATAAAATAAACTAAACATAACCAAATGAGCTCCCATAACCCCCTTTTATACTTTTCCCGCCAAACTCTTTATAAGCTTCTATTTAAAATTCACTTTTTAATTTAAACTCCCCTTTAGGTCCGAAAAGAACCATTTTATTAAAATAATGATAATTTGATACACAAGGCCCCTATTTTAAGCATCCATGATTTAAAACATTTCATCCCGGTACCGACGAGCTATATAACACTAAGATACCTTATAAATATATTAAATAATATTTGGCAACCTTAGTAAAATAATTAAAAGAAAGCCATTAATATACTCATTTTGTGGAAACTGTTGGAATGCATTGGAATCAAAAACTAATTGCACTGGGGTGATCCTGATGAAGAATAATGATAAATGGAGCCAATCGGGCGACTTTCTATAAATAAACATGTTCTCCAAAATTCTTGGAGAGCACACTAGAAGCCAAAGTTAACATATGTTAGCATCAAATAACTCCTCTAAACCATTTGAGTTCACTGGTAATATCAAATTACCCTTCTGATCAAACAGGCACAAACCCAAAAAACCATCTCCAACTGCAAAGCAAGAGAACCAAAAAATGGGGACATTACAGTCTGCCCTTCCTAAAGATTGCTTGTCCCCAAGCAATGCCAAGGTATCCACAATAGCAACCAACTGAAGCCAATTGAATTCAAGTGTAATCCTGGGGCCCCAAGTCAATCTTTGCAAATGTCCACCATGCTGTTGCTGCACTACTCTGATAAAAATGATAAACTCATCATGCTCCAGCTGTGCTCTCAACTCCCGTGACCCCAAAAGTGAACATCTCCAACGCCCAAACTGAAGTACTTGCAAGGGCTGAAATTTGAATCATGAAAAATCTCTTGCTAGGGCGTGCCAATGAAGCCCATGTCTGCAATCCCACTGTCTAACACGATCCTGGGCAACACGAAGTATAATTTGCTCAACCCCAAAGGAAAACCCTCAACATATCTCCTCACATTATCTCGGAAGTGATACTAATCAGTCCCTAACCGGAAGCCGATAACAATAGTGTCATCCTCATAATCATACATCCTGACAAAGCCCTCCCGATCATAAACTGATAACCTCTCACCGACACCTAATCTCCAAGTGTCAATATGCTCATATCGAGCACACCAACTCATCCGATTGATTGCAATTATCACAATAACATCAGAAAATACACACATCAACAACTCTAACTGATCCCAGTCACTATCACTCATATAGGTGAGAGCTGGAAAATAACCGTTCTAACTCTGTAAGTCCTCCCACAACCTGCTGCCATGAAGCCTGTATGTATCGAGGTCCATCTGCTCATAAATTGAAATTGCCATAATCAATGTTGAAATACTAGGGCAACAACTGTCATAAAAGATTACCCCTGAAAACATAGGGAATGTGAATGTGGCAATGACCCAAGGAACTCCTCCAATAATCACACTACCTCTATTGTTATAAATTGGTAAGATTTCATTAGTATTCAAATTCCAGATGCTATAGTGACAAACCTGTGCACCAATCCATGCAATCAACAACTATCATCAATGCAAAGTCTGAAAATATCATGATCAGCACCATAGAACAGCCCTTACACATTAATGTGTATTTAGGAAACCAAGGAACTAAGTCTTAACATCCTTCCTCAATTTGATGTCCATTGCAGTTATGCGTTTTCATGAAGTAAGGTATAGTAAAACTATTATGAAACTTTATATCATTTGAATGACTTGGGCTAACAAAACACCAGCTACGCCCTCCACCAAAGAAAAGACCATCAACCCTCACACCAAACAACTGTCTAACAGCCACATCAATGACCAAATAACAAACATTAAAGCTCGTTGGACAACTCCAACATACTGCCCAAACAAAAAACCCTACATTGCATTGCCGCCCAGACTAGTTACTAAATATAGCACTTACTAAAAATAGTAAGTGTGTTAGAACCAAACTAATCCAAAAGAGGACATCGAAAATGGGGACATTACAAGCAACTATATCATACCTTTCATCGGTGTCGTCATGGATCTCATGCATACCTTTTCCGTTTCAAGATGTTCATCATTATCCACTGATTCATAAAGTGCATCATGTTGAAATCTGCCTCCATTACTTGTTCCAATGATCCTCAAGCGGGTTCCAATCTTTATCAACATATTGAACCTCTCCAATATGGGAAGTGCTGAAATCATGATGCAACATTTCATTCTTATGGAGTTCATCAAACCCTCCAACAATTTGTTTGATCTCCTTAATCCTTGTGTCACTTTCTTGAACTTTGGATGTGGCTGCAATAGAATTTTCCGCTTGGTATAAAGAAAAGTGAGCCATACTCAATTGTAAGCAAAGATCATCAATCTGAATTTATGCTTCTTGGAGGTCCACTTGAGTAGACTCCAAGGAACCCCTAGTGTTCATAAGCTCGAAGGTAAGATGGTCAACTTCTTCCTCTTTCCCTCTCAATGCATCTGAATAGATTTCAACGAGGTTGAGGAGATGGTCACGATTTGAAAGAAGATGTAACTAATCGGATTTCATTGCCACTAGGGCTTCTTTGATTACCTATAAACTAGCATGAGAAGATTCTTCTTCAATACCTTTTTGTCTTTTCTCAAGTTGAGCCTTCCGAAGGTGATCTTCAATCAGTTTGTGAATTCTATCATAATGTGTCAACGCTGCAACAATCTTATCGTCATGAACCTTCAATTGGTTTTCCAAATTATGTGGACTATCAGACTTATGAACAACTTCTGCTTCACATGAAGAATCATCAGATTGATCTTGAAGCACTTGACTCACACAACTTTCTTCTTCTACGTCAACATCCGTGTACGCTTGCTGATTTAGAACTAGGGCAGCACTAGTCCCACACACCGTATCATCTTCAATACCATCATTAGGTGTTATAACACAAGAGAGCTCAATTCTCCTTTTGTACTCATCATCCAACTCAGCTAACTTACTGGATGATGTGATTCAATTTTCATGTAGAGATGTTGGGATAGTGTTATGATCAAACACATTATCCTCAAAGGAATCTGTCTTCTCCTCACAAAGCTTATCAATAACAATCTGTAAATCACCCACATAGAGACTTGTGCACTTTTCACTTGTAAAATCAATTGATTCCTTTTCCTTGCAGCCCAAAGTGTCTTCCTATTGGAACAACACTACGTTGGTTCCATCTTCCTCATTGAACCCAAATATATGATCAGGAGTCCAATCCTCTTGACATGAAAAACAACACTGCTCTTTTCTCATTTGATTTTTGCTCTTTTTGGGCGATCTTGGGACTTGTATACCAAATGAGATTAGTTCTTCAGTCAACTGTTCCTTGAACTTCTCAATTTTCTACTCAACCAATCTTTTTGTGAAATCATAAGTTGCAATTGAGATGTGTTGCTCTTTTCTCCAAATGACCAACAAATCTGAGTGCAACTGTTTGCAAATATCATCACCTTTATCTAAAATCAAGGACAAAACAGTTAGCATGCTTGTTTTAATATTGTCTGAATGTCGTCTTCTGATTCTGGTTAAGCAACAGTGGAACATCTGAAGAAGCCCAAGCTTGACAGGTAACGATCAATTCTTTCGTACCAAGCACGAGGAGCCTGCTTAAGGCCATACAAAGCCTTCTTCAGCTTGCAAACATGAGACTCCTTCCCATGCACCTCAAAACCATCAGGTTGCTCAAAGTATACCTCTTCCTCGATTACACCATTCAAAAATGTTGTCTTCACGTCCATCTGGTGAATCTTCCATCCTTTAGATGCTGCAATAGCAATGATGGTCCTGACTGACGAGCAACTGGAGCAAAGGTTTCCTCATAGTCAACTCCCTCTTTCTGTGAGAATCCTCTAGCCACAAACCTAGCCTTGTACTTCTCAATGCTCCCATCATGCATGCTTGATCTTGAAGAGCCACTTAGAAGATACCATAGATTTTCCTTTAGGTCTAGGTACGATGTCCCAAACATCATTCTTGAGAATGGATTGATACTCCTCTGCCATAACATCTCTCCAAACCTGTAGACTAGAAGCTTCCTCAACACTGGAAGGCTCAGATTCAATGATTTGACTCATCAATGCAACATAGCTGGAAAACTTATGAGGTCTCTTACTTTCTCTGAATGTTCCTCTTGGGGCTGTAAACCTCTTTGCCTCATGCATTGTTTGCCTGGCCCAAACAGGTCTTTTTCTGCCAATCACAATATCTGTAGGCCCATCAATAGGTTCCAAGGGCTCAACTGGATCATCATCTTCTTTAGGTTCAACAGCCTCCCTCTGAATCTCAGGAGTATGGTCAACTTCCATATCCTGAGGAGACTCTTGATCTTCAATGTCTATCTCCATGTGGTTTCCCTTGGATCTCTTGAATGCAACATCCTCTTCAAATGTTTTTCTCAATTGGAAAGAGAGAAAATTTGGAAAAAAATGGTTAAGGATATTACAATGGTACCAAAGCTTAGAGACTGCCAACCTGTTGGGTTGAAATATTTGGATGATTGAAATATTTAATGAATCTGGAAGATAGAGAACATATCACTTATAGAAGGGCAAGAGAAAGGGGCGTCCTTAATTCTGATTTAGAGGAGAAAAGCATGGGGGATAGACATGATAGACAAGAACACCAAAACCCTAGTATTTTGGCTATGTTGAGTGATTTAGCGAGGGGACAGGAACAATCGGTTCAAACCATAACCCAAATGATGCAAACCATGAATGCGTAATGTTATATAATTAATTTAATAAAGCAATATAAAGTGACTTCAGTGAATTATTAAAGGGGAAATATTAAAGTTACTTTATTGTCGGAACTTAATGAATTATTTAAATCGGAAATTTAAAAAGGTTTTCAAGAATGTTCCTCGGGTTTAGATAAAAGAAGATTTTGGAGCTCATTTTGTTTATGCTTGAATGTTCAAACCATAACCCAAATGATGCAAACCACGAATGGGTAATGCTATATAATTAATTTAATAGAGCAATATAAAGTGACTTCAGTGAATTATTAAAGTCACTTTATTATTGGGACTTAATGAATTATTTAAAGCGGAAATTTAAAAAGGTTTTCGAGAATGCTCATCGGGTTTAGATAAAAGAAGATTTTGGAGCTCATTTTGTTTATGCTTGAATGTTCAAACCATAACCCAAATGATGCAAACCATGAATGGGTAATGTTATATAATTAATTTAATAAAGCAATATAAAGTGACTTCAGTGAATTATTAAGGGGGAAATATTAAAGTCACTTTATTATTAGGACTTAATGAATTATTTAAAGTAGGAATTTAAAAAGGTTAACGAGAATGTTCCTTGGGTTTAGATAAAAGAAGATTTTGGAGCTCATTTTGTTTATGCTTGAATTTCATATTCTATTGTGGAATTTGGAGAGCTTCTTGTGGAGCAGAAACCCTAGGACAAAACCCCAAAGTGATACTGGTTTCGGTAGTGCAAGATTCTACCCTAGCTAGTTGTTGAAGAGATCATTCAGATTTCTTACATTGGATTTCACTGGTTGGACATTTAGAAATTCGTGAAGTTTGGTGCGAAGATGAATTTCCTAAATTTTTGAAGAAAACTGTGAATGGATGAAAGGTATGAATAAAACATTAATTGTTATCTTCTGTACTACAATTTAGCCATACCTTTTTCAAAATATCAAGATCGTACTATTTCTACTCATTAAAGGAGTCCTGCAGTTGGAAGATTCTTGGGAAATGGTTGACTAAGCTTGAAGGAAATATCTTATGCCAGTGTCACCTTTATTTAATAGCAGCGAAATCTAAAAGGGCCGATAATATTGTTTAAGTCGAGATTGAGTGATTCCATAAATAAATCGAGTATGAAGGGAGTTGAGCGCCGCCATTATTGTTGACTAGAAATCTGATGTAAACCATTTGTAAAAGTCGCCGCTACTTGGAGGATAATTGTAGGTCTTTGGAGACCCTTAGTTGCTGGCTGTGGATCTCAACAAGAGTGGTGGAAGGTCGACGTGGACCAATAAGATAGGGGCTGAAGGCTTATATTGGAGATTAATATCAAGTTGCAACACATCCTAGTTTTTTCGTAGGAGGTGACAAATTATATGTGGGGCCACGACATTAAATGAGGACCGTATGAGTCCTGAAGCACCATATCACCTGGACAGGGTGTGGGGTGAGAGACAGTTGGGTGGAATGGAGAGAAGTCGACAATAACAGGTTCAATCTGGGCGGTTCCCTATTCATTGTGAACAATCACTCAAAGCTACAGTCAAATAAGTATTGTATTCTGTTGCTAAAAGTTCAGAGCAATATTTTGTTCTTTGTAACTTGTTATGTGTGGAAGCAATTGCAATGCTCATTGTGTTGAATTTAAATCTCCATTTTGAAATATTGTGCTGCATGCAAATTGTTCGTAATTGTCAAAATTCAATATGAGTTATTTGAAGTGTTGTAATCTCAAAAAACTATAATTTGAAAATAAAAACCTTTACGCTGCCTTATGCAACCTTTTTGACAAAATGCCTATTTAGAAAGAGTGAGGAATTTTGGAAAAAACTGGTTAAGGATATTACACATGAAAACTTGATGATTAAAAGGATGGAATGCTTGTATATAGGTAAGTCCCAATGCCATCCTTAAAAGCAATGTATTGTTGAAAACTTGAAACTACTTGAAGATGCCTTTTCATAATAAGTTCTAAAGCATCTCTTAATTAATCAGTCAAAGGTTGGTTACACCAAGTCTTATCCTTCCATTATCTGAACCACAAACCAGAAATATATCAAAAAAAAAAAACAAAAAAAAAAAAACCTCAAGTAACCTTAACAGCCTAATAAGTTGCGAGTGACCATTTTGGCTTGTACATTTGCTCATCATTTGCTTTAGTAAATGTAAACGTTGTAAGTTTTAGCCTTTTATGTAATTTCTAAAGATTGTTTTATCAAATGATCATTTCATCTCTCTACTTTTATTGCATATTTAAATAAAATATGGTTTTTTGTTAAGTCTGCTACAATGGTGGTAATTCTCTTCTATGTTATTTGTTGTCTGTGCAGAGAAAGGTGTTGTTTATGCATGGGGAAGCAATTTCAGTGGTCAGCTTGGTTTGGGAAAAGGTAATTATTTGCTTAGTGTCTACCTGTGGGATCTTTTCATACGAAAATAACTAGTATTGAGGTGCATTTTCATCTATTAGACATAGACATTCTTTAAAATGCAAAGAATAATCTCCTTTATATTTTCATGGGGGTGGTTCTTCCGCATGCACTTTTAGGTGTTCTTTGTTATGGGTATGGTGGAGTAACGTAAACTGTTGTTGGACTTTCAGGCTTACCAATATTTTGTATTCAACTTAATGTGTGCTAAGTTATGTTCATTTTCTAGGGATTGTTGGTTTAGTAATTTATGTAGTGTTTCACTTTCAATACTTGGTAAGTATGTGCTCACTCACAAATACTCGCATGTGAAAATAGGTGACAAGCAACTTGTGCTTGGACTTGCTTGATGCTTGTAGATGTTAGGTACTCACCATGAATGCTTTGTTCACGAGTACTTGCATGTGAAAATTGTGGATGAGCAATTCACACTTGGATTCGCTTGCTGCTCATAGAGAAAACCGTGTTGGGTACATAGAGAAAACTGTGTTGGGTACTCGTAGTTCTGGGAAGTAACTTTTGTAAATTCATTTGTGTTTAGCAAGATTGTCCAAATGCACGCTGAACCTTGCAAATATGCTTTTAATGCTGAAAATTGCTCTACTTAATTGCATATATAGTGAAGAGAAAAATGTAGAATGTTGAAACTTGAATGAAATTGTAACATTTTGCAATGATTCTCAATCATCATGTGATTCATATTATATCATCAACTATTGTATTTGCATGTTGATGCAATATTGTACTCTTTTATTCAAATCCAAAAGAAAACACTTGCTCAGTGTTCTACAAATTCATTTCATATGTTTTGTAACAGTGTTTTGCATGATATTTATGTTTTCTAAAGCTGTGATGTCCCCACTTTTTAATAAGCCCAAGAAGAAATTGGATTAATTATTTAGATATTAAAATGGTCTTATTTGCCTTAAAAGACCTTTTAATTATTTAATTAATTAATATGACTTTATAAAATTATTAATAAATATTATATTTTTTATAAGGTCTTTAATAGAATAATAAATCGGTTTGGCCAACTGAAAGGTGGTGGAGATAAAAGGAACATTGGGCGGATACCTATATCATCACGGGAAATAGAATAATGCTTGGTTTTGACATTGGAGAAGTCTGAGAACAAAAACTCTCAGAGTCAGAGGATCATGATTGGACGAAAACCCAATCGTGATTATTTGAATACTTTGTTCGGTATAATCTCAGGTGATATTCTGATATTCAGTAGAGTTTAATATATTGAGATTGTGTTAATTTTCTGTATTGAAGGAATTTATTTATCGGAGTTTGCCGGAGATGATCTACCGAGATATGTATGTTAGATAGCTGGGTTGAAATCTAGTGCGACTTCCTGAAAGTGTTAATGTCCTAGAAATAATGATGGAAGGTGGCATGAATATTCATTGTCAAAGACAACTCGTGGTTTCACATTTGCGCTGAAGATCGTCAACATTCCGCGATCTGGAGTCTATATATTCTGCAATAATAACGACAATTGGCATCTGCAGTTTAATATAGCAGTCAGTGGTTATATTCCAAATCGTATGGTTGAATTATTTGCATACCTGTGGATGATTCCATGCTGTTATACTTTAAGTTGTCGATGCTGGTCAATACTTAGCAAGTGACTCCCTCCACATTATCGGGCCTCGTCTTCATATTCATGTCAACATTGGAATCTGGCATTGTTTTATGTTCAATACATATACGCTGGACATAGGAACTTAAGGGAGGAGTTTAATATCATTTTGCAACTATACTCTTGATTGGTCGAAGATTGAACTGGACCTGCTTGTGTATGTGGCTAGATAAGACAACGATATAAGACATGCTCTGCCAGGTTTATTATTGGGAATATTCCGAACTGTTGCCGTGAGTATTCATAGGTGTGGGCTCATACTGGATCGTGATTCATCTCAAACTTGTTGTCATGATTACTTATTGGCGTGGGAACATAATCTCAACAATGGAAGAAGACACATTCATTTATTGCGGGTTCGACATAGTTATTGGCGCCTTTGGTGTATTATATCACCGACTCTACTGCTACTTCTTGTGTATAGGTGATTGGAGGAGTACTCGGGTAGGAGATTGTGAAACTGAAAGTTAATTTATTGCTATTCTTGTGAAGTTTGGTAGTTTGCAATACCTTTACTCAATTTGCAATAATCTGCAATACACATTGTATGATCTGCAATAATCTGCAATAACCTGTAATTGTCATTCCTGTGAAATCTAGAAATTGTGTTGATTTGTCCTTTATTCAATTTGAATGTTTTGCAAACTATCTAAATTCTTGCAAATTAAATATCATTTTTGAATAGAAATCTGGAGAATTATGTTCATGTATTCAGAGTATTAGCAAATTTGGGAATATTGTGAAAATCATATATATATATATATTACATTCATTTCTTGAAGTCTGGGAATTATGTTCGGTTGACAACATGCATAGCATTGTCAACTAATCGTGATTAAAAACAAAAGACTACCTATCCGGAGTAAGGGATATTACAGTGGTAGTAGAGCCATTATCCTGCCAGCCTGAGGATATAAATCAGTTGCTTCAGCTACAACGTGCGTCAATGGCTAGAATTCAGAATGGAAGATTGTTCTCTAACTTCCTGCCTCGCCAACAAAGGAAAAGAAGCCTAGTGTGGAGAAACTATTAAAAGACCTCGCTCAATCACAACAAAAGATAAATTGTGACTTTGCTCAATCACAACAAAAGATAAATCATGATTTGCAGCATCTTGTAGTTTCGCTTTCAAGAAAATCTAAGCATTCTAATGTTTCATCCACACCTACAGGTAAAGGAGCTCATGATCTATTTGTACAGGGAGAGGATAGAAAAACTACAAGGGAGGTTTGCGAAAATATTCATGAGGAGTTTGAGAAACATGATGATGTGGTATATGAGGATAAAAGGAAAGGATTTTGTAATGATTCTAATGTGACATCAACATCCTTGGCAATCCATGGAGTCTGAACACCTCCCTGACAAACAACTCTGCAACCTATGGTGCCTTATACTCTGATGTGATAACAAAGAAATGTGCAAACTTGGTCAATCGATCAACTACCAGAAAAATACAATCTTTGTCTTGTACCTTCAGTAGATTAGTAATGAAGTCTATAAACACACTCTCCCATTTCTGCTCTGGAATAGGCAATGCCTGAAGCAATCCGGCTAGAGAAGTGTGTTCTGATTGGTTCTACTGAAAACTCATGCATTCCCGCACATGTCACAAGACATCATCCTTGAGGCCCTTCCATGACAACCTCTCTCTGACCTGCCTGTAAGCTTTAAAATATCTTGGATGTCTTTCCAATGGTGTATTGTGGATGGCTCTCATTCTCTCTAAGCTTTGACTTAGGAACCAAGTAAATTTTTTCCTTGAATTAAATAATATCATCTACTACCTTGTATCTGTCATCTTGAGTTTTCCTATCCATAATCTTGCATGCAAATGCGTTTTTCGAATACTCCACCAAAAGGCGAGCCTTCCAATTAGCTGAAATTTATGCTAGAGAGCAAACAGTGGGCTTCCTAGAAAGAGAATCAGAAACAACATTCTTTTTCCTATTAACATATTCTATGTGAAGGTCACACGCTTGTACCTTGCCAACCAATTTCTGTTGCCTCTCATTCACATCTTTTTGTTCCAAAAAGTATTTCAAGCTATTATGGTCCGTTTTGATCATAAATTTCCCATGTACCTAGTACTGTTTGAATTTCGGCAACATATGCAAGCATCTCCTTATTGTAGATGGAATAGAGCCTCTTAGTATCTTGGGGCTTCTAGCTCTCCTAGGTGATGGGGTGTCTATTTTGCATTAAAACTGCTCCAATACCCTGACTTGATGCATTGCACGCCAGCACAAAGGGCTAAGTTAAATCTGGTAGAGCCAACACGGGACAAGTACCTATCACCTCTTTAAGTCTGTCAAGTGCCTACTGAGGCTCATGCATTGTAATGTCACCTTCCGAGGAGTAGTCCGAAATAGCTAATTAGCCTATTTTATTCCCATAGGCTAAAATCATGCAAAATGGAATAATTTAATTTAATTATTTAATATTATCCAACCAAGCACATTTTATGGGCAATATTATTTAACTAATTTAATAAAGTTTTATAAAGTGACTTAAGTGAATTATTTAAAGGAGATTAATAAAGTCACTTTATTTCCCGGATCAAATGAAATATTAAAAGAGTGAGAAGTTGAAAAGTTTTCTAGTGGCTTTGGGAATTAATACAAAAGTACATTTTTGATGCTCATTTTGGGGATGCCGAATTATTTTCTTGATGAAGTTGGAAAGTTTTTGGGAGAAACAAACCCTTGGACAAAAACCTGAGGGATGTTGGTTTCGGTAGTGCAAGATTCTACCCTAGCTGGTTGCTGAAGAGATCATTCAAATTTCTTGCATTGGATTAAGAGGTTGGAGATTTTGAAATTCATGAAGTCTTGTGCCAAGACGAATTTCAGAGGGTGATAAAGTTGTAGAGTTACAAAACTGAAAAAAAAATATTATATTTGTTGTCTAGACCCAACCGTACCATTTCAGATTTGTGGGGACCAAATTTTATATCACCATACCATCTTTATGAAGGAAAGCGACCAAATTAATTTTGAAGGCATTGAAGCATTCAAACCATATCACAAGTCTTTTATTGGCCAGCCGTACCTACCATTAATAATTGCAGCTATTGTCATGTGCGCCACACACCATATAGGTTGATTAGGAGGGTAACATGGGATATTTTGGAGGTCACATAGGTAAAACTATGTTACCGGATTCGCCTTTGGAAGCTAGGGTTCGAGTTTTGATTTACTCTTGGTTTGTATCTTGGGCCGATTCGCCTGTGGGTTTGGGCAGGATTCGTCATTTTTGGGTCTGATTTTCCTAGGCAGAACCCAAGAGAACCCGAGCAAAACCCAGACAAAACCCAGGTGAACCAAGACAGAAGCCGCATGCCAAGGCATCCAAAAAGTTTTTTTTTGAGCATTTTTTTAATGTTTTATGGAGTTTGACTTTGACCCACGCCCAAGGGAACCCTAAAAGTGACTCTTAATCACTCTAAACACCTAAACTACCTCATGCTTAATCATTTGTTTTGCAAACAAGCATTTTCATTCCAAGAGGCCGAGCTTTCATTTTTGCTTGTTGGATGGAAAGCGGACTGTGACACAACTTTCTTTTTTCAGAAATTGTTCTGCATCATTGAACTGAGAATTTATCACACATCTGTAGAGAGCTAGAGGAATACAATACTACAAACTAAAACACATTGCACTTCTGTTCTCACTGATTGTAATGAGCCTTGCTCAAACTGATCTCAATTTGCCCAATTTGCAGCTGTGTAATTTCGTCAAACACTTTATATGCAATGTTCTATGATGCTGATATGTTGTTTGATGCAAGAATAAATGCTAATTGATTTGGAAAGCTTAAATGATCTTCCACAACTACTATGCAAGTTTCTAATGAATTATGATGCTCCTATGCAATTTTAAAAGCATTCCAATGAAGAACTAAGTGCATAAAGTGCATCTACAGCCAAGAGGCATTTTGTCAAACACTTGGCATGTAAATTCTAAAGCTGATTACAATGCATAAAATCAACTAATAATCTGAACAACTTCTTATTACTCCTTCAATGCAATTGTCTTTACATTACAATGATGATTTCCAAACAGCCAAGACTCTTGGCAAAATACATAGATATAATGTATGACAATGGCTGATAACAGATATAACCTACAGCTGAAAACTAATGACTCCTATAATGCCAAATCCTGATCTACAATGAACACCTACAGCTGCTTAAATATGACAATGCCAAAGGACCTATTTCTCAACAAAGATTACAATGCCTTAATGCTGAAGAATGTGCAATATAATGATAACAAGGAACCTGGAAGTAGATGGCTGTCTGACATAAAAATTCGATTCTCTTTACTTGCAATGTCTTTGACCTCTTATCCTTAGTGCCTAGCCTCCAAGCCTTATAACAATGCCTTAGAAATTTATTTGGATTTTTTTTTTTTTGGAAGCTCCCTTGTCAAAATCGCCCAAGGTCTCTTAGCTGCCCCTGTCTTTTGTATATCAGATTTTCTATTTAATTTATGGGCTGATAAACATCCTCTCAAATGCCCTTGAAATCACCACACTTCATCAATGAAAGCCTTGCAATAAACCATATGAAGAATCGACACCAAAAGAGGAAGATGTGAACAAAATCGTGGCCTCTTCTTGCTGCTTTGTATGTCTGATAATAAAATCTGAGTGCTGTATGATAGATGTGCATGCAATTCGACCTCCTCTTTGCCAAAATAAGAAGACCATAAACTACCAAAATGTCTCCTCAATCTGCAATAATTTTCCTTAAATCGATGCCACCAAAATTTGGCCAAAGGCCATGAAATTTTGCTTTGAAGAACAAGTAGAAAGTCTGAAGCAACTTTCTCCTCTTTGCAATAATTCAAGTGATATTTCACACCCTCAAAATTGCTATCAATAGGAAGTTTTCGTTTCCTATGACAAAGAAGCAATCTGCAGAAACCCTAGGCTCCACAAGATGAAATGACAAACACCAACATCAACATCAAATCTGCCTCTTGAGAATGAAGCCCTCTTGAGAATGAAGCCCAAGATGTCTATTTATTCTTTTTCCTCAATTTCTTCATAAGCTTTTAGAACATTATTTTATTTTTTTATTAAGTGACTTTATACGATATTTTATAATTCAAGTCACTTTATTAAATTAATTAAATATAAGGTCACCTTATAATTTTAATTTATTTGATAGCCTTATAAATAATTAACTTTACACTTAATTTAATTTAATTAAAATAACTAATTAGTCATCCTCATGAAAAATCATTATTTTGGAAAACTTAATTAATTAAATTAATTAAATCAAATTACCTCCAAAACGGGGACATTACACTGATTTGATGTACTCTCCAACATCTCTCTTCTCTCATGTGGAGAGTTAGAACTACTTGGCCATGCCTTTGCATCATCAAGGAAGTTTTGCTCTTTTTGACAATGTCAAAAGCATGGGTGCATATAGATCAGGCAAAAGACCTTTCCTTTTAGATTAGCAATGCATGGAAGATTCAAAAAGCATCCTTGATATCAGAAAAAGATTGTGTTTATACACTTCAATTGTGCAGTCACCCTTTGGTTCTTTCAAAGAAAAATCTGCCTATGCCACTTTTACACTGCACAGGTAAACCAGATTTTGTATTGTGGAGCTATATTAAGCTACCACTCTCAAGACCAATGTAACAATGATACAAAATAATGTTTGAGACTGCAAGAAGACATCAAAATGGCTAGTGTACTAAACAAATTCTTATAATTTCTGAAGAATGCTGATAACTCATAACTCTACTCAGTTGGCATCTTTTTTCAAAATCATACAAATTGAACACTGGCATCAATAGACTCTGTATATCAAGGTACTACAATTCAAGTTTCAATGATGAATATTTATCATGCATGTTTTAAATGACATTCAAGTTTATGGTGGTTTTGTTGTTTATATGATGTTATGTGATATTCTAATCCTCATTCATGCCCAAATTTTAGCCGAACCAGTGAACCGAACCCCCGAATCTGAACCCGAACCAGTACCGGGACCGACTACTTAGAGGTAAAAGTATAGCACGGAGTATTGCTGATTAAAAAATGTTTGAAGAAGCACTGACTAGGTTAACTATATGATTCAATAAATATTTCTGTATTTAATTTTTGGAACTATCAATTCGAAACAACAACATTTAAGCTTGGAGTTATTCTCTGGCATTTACAAATTGTGTTAATTCTGTCTGGGACTGAACTGTTGTATCACATGGTTTGAGAAAAAATTGATATTTTGATGATTGAATGCAATTGGAAACAAACAAGTAAATTGGAAACGGAACAGCTGAAGTACAATTGTTTGACAAAATGCCTACTCTTCTAAATTGAATTTTCTGCAAGTTCTCTGTAAGAGACCAGGTGTCTCTCAACCCCTGACTGAAGCTGAATATGAAGATTTGTTTTGTTGTTTTGTAATTTTTTTGTGGTTTTTGTGCAATATGAGGGTTTGTGCGATTTTAATAAAAAATAGATGCTAAATCAAATAAAATGCTGAAACCATAAATCTTGAAGCAAGCTAACATCTAGACAATGGCGGTTATCTTTATTCTGACCAATAATCGATTACAATGTGAAATGGCTAACATGCAATAAAAAAAGTGTTGTACCCCAAAATTAAATTTTTTGTTACACTTAGACATTTTGAAGAAATAAGTAAAAGTCTTGTCAAATCAGTCAAAAAGGTCAAAATTTGGGTGTGCATGTCTTGCATGAGGGGTTAAAATGCAAAATTTTCAATTTCTGACGATCTGGGTCTGCTAAGGGCAGATTAATCTACAAAACCCAGATCTTAGTTTTTCATCCCTAAATTTTAGGAAAACTGCTATTTTTAGAAATTTTCTAAAATTAGTAATGTTTTCTGGGTTTTTCTGGGTTTCTTTCGAAACGGATACTGGCAAAATTTTCTAAACATAGAAAATTTCTAAAAATAGAAAGTTGGTCCGACAGGGTCCGAACTGATTTTGATTGGCTCAAAATGTGTCCGTATCAGGCTGGTGCAGTCAGAATCTTAAAATAATCAGTTTTGCCCTACTGGGTCTATTCTACTTTTTTAGAAGTATATCTGGAGCTTCGAGGTCATCAATGGAGGTCATCCGACTGCCAGGCGTCAATTTCAACATTCAAATTTCTGGCAGAAGGTGAAACGATGAACATGCACGAGGAACGAGGAAGAAAGTTGAAAAGTCATGAAAATTTTCTAACACTGCTGAGCTTGGGCGCCCCTGTTGAAGAAAGGCGCCCACCTTTTTAGGGCATCAGATGAGTGAATTAGGGTTAGAATCTCCAATGGAAGTTGCTCAGTATTCAGTCAGCTTCGCGATGAATATCCCCGTCAGAACATCCGACAATCCAGTCTCCGACAAATTAGAGTCAAAGTGGAAGGTATAGAATGAAGATCTGAAACTTGAAGAAGAAGATAAATTGAAAACTTTTCTAAGTCTGGAGAAACTGGGCGCCCTAGGTGAAGAAAGGCGCCCAACTTTTCAAGGTTTCAAACAGATGAATTTGCAGTCAAGGTTATAACGAGATGTCTTCGGAATGCAACAAGCTTTCCAGTGAGCTATCCAGCACGACAAACAGAGCTCGCAGTCATCAGATTCAAGGGGCTGAACAGAGGGTCAGACGAGAGTTGAAAAGAGAAATCCGAAAGCAAAGGTGAAAAATGTAAAAAATAAACTAACTCTGGTGAAGTTGGGCGCCCTAGCTTGCCAGGGGCGCCCCAGCTTGCCAAGGGCGCCCAGGCTTTTGAGGACCTAAAATCTGCCTTTTGACAAAAGTGTTCCCAGAAGACCCCTCCTGAAATCCTCTCAGCTTCGCAACGAGTCCAAACATTCATCAATCCGACGCCCGGAGCTCAAAATTCAACAAGATCGCCCGTAGAAGTGAAAGACGTGAATAAAATGATTTTTTTTTTTCTAAGTCTGGTAGAAGTGGGCGCCCCAGTTGAGGAAAGGCGCCCAAGCTTTAAGGCCTTCAAATGATGAAATTTGCAGAAGTAGTATCCAAGAAGGTCTCACCAAAATCAGTCTGGCTATCCAACGAAATATTCAGACAGTCAGTCGGATCAGCGTTGCTCCCGGAATCGAAGATTCGTCAGAAGATCAAAGGGAGAAGGAAGAAGTTGGAAATCAGAAAAATGGCTAACACTGAAGAAGTTGAGCGCCCCTAGAAGGAATGTGCACCCGTGAATTCGAAAGTCAAAATCAAGTTTTTAGCAGGAGGTGCCTCCAGAACATCCCTCTCAGTTTCAGTCAGGCTCCGCCGTTAACCGCTCAGCTCGCCTGTCGGGTAAATCTGTCAATGGGAAATCAGAGGTGAAGTAGCCTGTCAAAATGGAGAAAAGTTGAAAAAGTTAAAATTTTGACTAACACTGGTGAAAATAAGTGCCCCTCTTGGAGAAAGGCGCCCAAGGTTTCATGCCTTACAGAATTTTCGAATTTTCAAAATTTCAAAATTTGCAAGGAGAGGAGGATGGCGTCCAAGTTCAAGGGGCTGGGATTTAGGGTTTTGAAAATAAAAGCAAAAAGAAAACAAAACCTAAATCAAACCCTAAGTCTATTTAACACTTCTTTTCAATATATTTTTCATTATATTTGCACGTAGCATCCAGAGGAGGAAGTTGGAGCAGCAAGTTTGAAGAATTTTTGTGATTCAAGAATCCATAGTTGCTGGTTTTACATCAGATTTTTCAGACCAGCAAGCATAAACCCTTGCTTTTTCATTCTTCTTGTTCCGAAGATCAAATTTTCGCTAAGGCCAAGGCTTTCAATTTTTCAGTCCATCTGGTCATTTTGCCTTAATCTCTGAAGAATTTTTCAAGAACTTCATCAAGTTGCAGCAAGTGCTTTTATTTTGCATGTCAGTGAAAACCTCAGTGCATTCAAATTTCAACCATCTGGGTCCTTGCCAATCAGTCTTCTGAAGAAAACCCATATCGCAGCTTTTTTTCAAGAAAGTTCAAAAAACCTAGGGTTGGCTGCTTTTTCGATCAAACATCAGGGTTTTGCAAATCTAATCATCTGGGTTCATTTCTATTCATGTTCTGAACAAAACCCAGATGTCAGCTTTTTTTCGGGAAAAATTGAAGAAATTAGGGTTTGCTGCTTTTTCAGGCAAAATTCAAAGTTTTCAAAAACGGACGATCTGGGTTGTCTTGCATCGATATTCTGAACAAAACCCATATCTCAGAAAAATTTCTCAAAAATTTGTCCATTGGAGCACAAAAATCAGCATTCTAAAAATAGAAATTGTTCAAGACTTATGCGAGGCGAGTGAGTTCTGATCATTCTTGAGGTTTTCTGAAATGGGTACACTCCTAATGTTTCAAGTCGAATCAGCTCTCT
>VDFB02087972.1:0-56067 GCA_007258455.2 Sequoia sempervirens | reverse complement strand
CTTTTATGATCTTTATTTCAGCTTGCAGTGAAGTGTGTAGGTGTTCATTGAAAGAGAGATTATTGAAGTATTTTTTGTCAGAGAATCTACCTTGTTAATTTCTAACTTCTCTTGCTCTGCTATTACTTGAGAGGCTAGGAACGTCTTTAGTTTAAGTTAGTCGTAGTTGAAACTTCTTATCAGAAAATCTCAGCTGCGGCGTTTGTGTTTAAAAAACCTTGTGCTCCAAGCTGATCAAAAAGATAGGCAACTTAGTTTTAGTTTACTTTCTTTCAAACACCATCAGCAAGAGGGAGCTTCCCCTCCTAATTTCAAGAGCAGTTTATCTGTGCATAGCTGTCCGTTTTCAAATCCGCATTCCAGAGGTGCGAATTTAAACACCAACAAAAAGCAAACCGGATTTTTATCAAAAACATGGTTACACTTGCAGCCGCTTGAGAAAGGACATAAATGGTACGGCCAGCTTGTTGACAAACTTCTCCCACCCAAGAATGAATGATAAAGCCTCCAAAAGTCAAGGTGCCAACACGGGTGCAGAGGAAGAACCAAAAAGCAAGGCGTTTGGGTCCAGTATGAAAAGACGTCCCTTTTAGCCGTAGTACGGCCTGACAAGAGCAGTAAATGAAGCCGTACAATTCTTGGGAAACGTGACAGGTAATGGGTTTGACCAGCCGCACAAGAATACCTCTCCTTTGATAAAAATTGGTTCAAACTCTGAATGAAAACTCCACAATATGCATTGATGTGATCTCTGAATGAAGCCACTCAACTGACAAGCTTCAACTAGTATCTCACAGTCTCAGTATGTCTGATTCTGAAGAGGGAACGTTCTCCAAAATCCAATGATTTGCAAAAACCCTTGTTTCACAAACCCCAATGTTCTGAGAGAGAAAATAAGACAAATTAGAATAATTCACAATGAGGTTCGATTTGTCTTTGATGAAATATATGTACTCTCTCAATAAGTTGACCCCAAAAAACAACTGATTAAGCATTTAATATTATAAAATTCGCCCTTTGGAAACTTAGGGAAAAATATCATAATATGGCGTCCCATTATTAAAATGATTGATGAAGACATAATCATTAATAATAATCGCCCTTTTAATATAAAGTATTAAATACTTTATATTATTCCATTGAGACTTTAATATTTAATTAATTGACTTTATATTATAAAGTCACAACTTTAATATTTCTCCCAATATCATTAAATGCTTAGATATTCGTTATCTGCTCACCAAATTGTCAAACTGGGTCGAAACTGAGTTGACCAACTGAACCAGGTGCCCTGCCAGAAATAGTAACCCCTGTTTGCTTGACTTACTATAAATAGTAAGTGCCTGAATTTGACTCTATAAGACTCTACCAAGGCCCAAACCTGAATCAACTGATGGAGTAGTGTCCCCAAATGTCGGATCACTGCCACAATAACCCTCTAAACACATCTGTCAGCCTACGAGGGTTTGAATGATAGGCTAACCCCTGAATCAACTGTACTGCCTAGGAAGGGGACATTACAGTCTGCCCTCCCTGAAATTGCTTGTCCTCAAGCAATCTCAGCTCTAGATGCTGTAAAATCTCCTCTGACTCCCATGTAGCATCCTCAGCCGACAAGTCTCTCCATTTAATCAAATACTCTCTGATAACCCGCCTCCGAAGATGTCTCTCTCTAACATTGAGGATGGCCTCAGGCACCAATATCAACTTCCCCTCGTCATCAAGGGGTGGCAGTACTGGAGAGGGAATCACATGCTGACCCAACGCCTTCTTCAGGCGTGAAACACGTTGTGAACCCTGCTATCCGCCGGTAAATCCAACTCATATGCAACCTCGCCCACTTGTCTGATGACTCGAAATGGACCATAGTAACGAGGTTTCAACATCTCTGCACCACTCTTCCGCAGAGTGGACTGACGGTAAGGCTGTAACATGAGATACACCATGTCACCCATTGCAAAGGAACGCTCAACCCTTTTCTGATCAGCATACTGCTTCTACTGATTCTGTGCCCGCTGAATATTGTCTCTGAGAGACCTCATAATATCCTGCTGATCCTATAACATATCACTTGCGCTAGGCACTCTGCTATCACTCAACACCAAATCTAAAAGGTTGGGTGCCTCATACCCGTATAATGCCATAAAGGGTCATCCATGGTGAGTAGAGAATAATACCTTACGAGGTATATCTACCTCACCCAAGTCACGCCCAAATTTTATATAATTATGCTATATATCCTTCCACATACACTTATTGACCATCTCACTTCCATCCGCTTGTGGGATGGTAAATACCGGTACTAGGTGTCAGTTCGCCCAAAGCTCCAAACAAATTCCGCAGTTGTCATGAACCGATCAGTTTACCACCACTATGTTCAAGGTAAAACCATAACCCTAATAATTCCAAGAAGAGCTCAAGTAGCTTTGCGACATGCCGCGGAATGTAGTGGTGACCTGGAAGTAGCGTATATTTTACCGACACAACTGTTTTAGATTAATGAATTCTCCTCTTTGGCTTTAAGAAGCCCATGATGAAATCCATTTGATAAACATTCCCACTTCCGCCGTATCGGAAGTGTATTGAAGCAAGCCAAATGATATGTGTGTGCTCGCTTGTTCTCATTGGCAAACGGTACCTCTGTATAAATCAAGAACATCGTACTTTAGTCCTTTTATAAATCGCTCTGCACTAAATTTTATATGTTTTGAAATAATCATGGCTCATTTTACAGGAAGATTGCGAAAGATAATCGTATCCTTTCAACTCTCACACCGTGAAACTGTAAAACTTTGTAAATGATCAAGTCAGTCGCCAACGGTAAGCTTAATAACACCTCGTCTCTATCAACTATGCTAAAGCCTATTGTTCTGCACACTCTCATAATAATCTTGTGCCTCCAATCCTCGGAGATCTGTGCCATAGCATTCAACTGAGGTCTGTGAGACAAGGCGTCAACTACAACATTCTGCTACCCCTTAATGAAGGTGATATCAAAATCATACGATTGCAATTTACTGACCCATTTTTGTTTCCTTTCATTTAAGTCTCGCTGTCCAAGGAAGTGTTTCACGCTATTGTGATCTGTATGCACACTGAATTTATTCCCACCAGATATTGCCTGAACTTACCCAAAGCGTGCATAATGGCTAACATCTCCTTGTCATAAATGCTATAAAATCTCTCAGGACCCCTAAGCTTTCCTACTCTCAAAAGCAATAGGGTGTCTCTCCTGCATCAATACAACACCAATGCCCTCTCTTGAGGCATCACAATACAAATCAAAAGACTTCGTAAAGTCTAGTAGTGCTAGAATGGGACACGAAGTCATAATCACTTTGAACCTGTCAAAACATTCCTGAGCCTGAGGTGACCAAGCAAATGCCCCTTTCTTTGTCAGATCAGTAAGGGGTGCGGCATGTCGTGAGAACCCACTAACAAATCGTCTGTAAAAAACACATAACCCAATGAATCCTCTGAGCTGGGTAAGGTTCTCTGGTACTGGCCACTCTACTATAGCTCAGACCTTCTCAGGGTCCATACTGACTCCCTTGGCACTAATGATGTGCCCAAGATACAACAACTCAGCCATGCCTAGCTACTTGGACTCCTTGGCATACAAGGACTCCTCAGCCAAAATACTCAAAATTGTATCCAAGTGAGCTAAATGCTCCTCCCATGACCTATTGTACACCAGAATGTCATCGAAGAAGACCAACACAAATCTCTGCAGCTGAGAACTGAAAACTTTGTTCATTGTAGCCTGAAAGGTAGCAGGGGCGTTGGTTAGACCGAAAGGCATAACCAAGAACTCGAAGTGACTGCAATGGCACCTGGAAGCGGTTTTCTCTATATCCTGCTCCCTCATCCGAATCTGATGGTACCCGGACCTCAAGTCAATCTTCGTGAAGAAGATAGCACCATGCAACTCATCAGTCAACTCATCGATGCAGGGTATAGGGTACCTGTTTTTGATTGTTCTCTTATTAAGCTGGCGGTAATCTATACACATCCATAGTGACCCATCCTTTTTCTTCACCAATACAACCGATGAAGCAAAAGGTGACTTCTATAGGTCTGATATGCCCCATAAAAATCAACGTGATCAAGCTACCCACCCCATCCCGAGGCTTCGCATGTCCTGTAGGGTGATCATAATGGTTTTGCTCCTCCCTCCAACCTCGGAAGGCAATGTGCCTTCCACGCCTGCTTGGAGGTCTGCCAGATGGAATATCACTAAACACTTTAGAGTGTTTAGTTCTCAGTACCTAAATGTCAGGATGGTACTCAACTTTCTGCTGCTCCTGTTGTGCTGGTAACAACATACACTCTGCAGCCCAATCCACCATATCATGACGAATGAGCCTCTCCATCCGCCTAAAAGATACCAATTTCAAATTCATTTTCTCGATGGTTTTATGACATAAGGAGTTTCCCCATTTACCTGAACTCATTCCCATGTCTCTCAAGATTGAGTGTGAACTCACCCAAATCGCGGAAGCTTTTCATGCCATATCCTGTACCACATTAATTTATATTCACAACGTGAATTCAGCCTGAATTCATAGTTGTTGCCACATCTAAGATTCATATCTTCCCACATTTGAGGGTGTACCCATCAACCACCTTGGCTCGAATACCCTCAAACTCCTCAGTCTGTATGCCTCGTCTCTCTACCAAACGTGCATCTATAAAGTTATGAGTGGCACCAGTGTCAAGTAGAGTAATCACTTTTTGACTTGCTAGGAGCCCACGTAGCCTAAAAGATCCATCTCTCTGAAGACTAGTCAAATGTGCCTCCTGTAACTTCTTTCCTCCTTCATTTTCACTATCATTTTCAGACCTTTCATCATCTGAATGCTCTGAATTAGCTTGCTGGTCTGACAGATAAGATTGCTCTTCACCCTCATAAAACCACTCCATCTGGTTACTTTTGGCCTTAAGACGAAGAGGGCATACATGTTTTTCATCATAAGGTGCCTTGCACCAAAAACATAACTTTTTCTTGTGTAAATCATTCAATGTTTCCCTATCAAATGGTGGTGCATTCCGTTTCTTAGGATCAGGTGGATCCTTCTTCCTGTCAAATGCTCTATTCCCGTCAAATGATTTGTTGGGCCTCGAATAAGGTGTAGAGCCTGAAGAGAACTTGCTGCGAGGTGCTGCAAGCTCCATATTGCGTGCCTTCCTCATTGCCTCCTGAAGAGTAGGAGGATCAAATTCCTTGACCCAACCTCTCATCGGCTCAAACAATCCCTCAATAAACAAAATGACAAGTCTTCTCTCCAAAATACCTGTCACCATGACTGCAACCCTCTGGAATTCACCAATGTAGGCATCCAAACTACCTGTCTGCCTAAGCTGAGCTAGCTCCCTGAAGTAAAGTTCTGGATCCTTCTTATCAAAACGCTCTATGAGCCTGTTCGTGAACTCCTGGTAAGTAGTAACCGTGTGATGACCCAATGTGTACATGCCGTGATGCCACCAGTCATGCGCATGAAGATGTAGTGTGTAAAATTTAATGGCCTCGTCCTCCTGCATAGGTCTCAAAGATAGGTAATTGTCTAACTTTTGTACCCAAGACCTCGTTGAACTCTTATCCGAGCCATCAAAGAGCCACCTTGCTTCAATCGGGATGTCAGATCCTGGCTCACCCGTGGTAGGGTCACGAGGAGTTCGCTTTGACCTACCTCCACCCCTGGGTCTATGCACATCCATAAACTCATGAAAGGACAACGACTGCTTGATCTCAGGAGCCAATGTCAGTACTTCCAAAGAATTGTCACGTCACATCATGTCATGCCAAAGGGAACCTGGTCGGTGGTCTGGGCCGCTTCCTCCTAGGCTCAGGTGCCTCCTCCTAGTGGGCCACAGGTTGTCCATACGCCATGAAAGATAGGCATTTTATCAAGGCCGCCGCGGGCTTCCACACACCTGGCTGGCTCCATGTCAGCAGCCCTTGGTCTGCCCCATTCGCATGTAATGCCATCAGGCTATATACCGCCTCTTCGCGGCCTCCATCACCTGAGACAGGCATCATGTCCATCATACATCATGTCTCTGCCTAAACTCGGCCTCACACATCCCACCCCTGTGAGGTTCCTTTCCCCAGTATCCCCACGCATCCTCAGGAGTCTCTCACTCACGGTGTGTGGTAACACTGTTCTCATTGCTGTGGAACTGGATCTGTGTATACCCAGAACCCCTGATACTGTCTCACCTTTTGGAATAGGTGGACTTGTCCAATCCTCAACTCTGCCTATTCCTCTACCCTTACTGTAGAAGATAATGTCTCTACTCATGAAAAAGCATCGAAAAAGCACACATTTAATTGAAAAAGCACAGGTTGGCAGGAAAACTGTGCTCTGATACCACTGTAAGAGACCAGGTGTCTCTCAACCCCTGACTGAAGCTGAATATGAAGATTTGTTTTGTTGTTTTGTAATTTTTTTGTGGTTTTTGTGCAATATGAGGGTTTGTGCGATTTTAATAAAAATAGATGCTAAATCAAATAAAATGCTGAAACCATAAATCTTGAAGCAAGCTAACATCTAGACAATGGCGATTATCTTTATTTTGACCAATAATCGATTACAATGTGAAATGGCTAACATGCAATCAAAAAAGCAAACCGGATTTTTATCAAAAGCCTAGTTACACTTGCAGCCGCTTGAGAAAGGACATAAATGGTACGACCAGCTTGTTGACAAACTTCTCCCACCCAAGAATGAATGATAAAGCCTCCAGAAGTCAAGGCGCCAACACTGGTGCAGAGGAAGAACCAAAAAGCAAGGCGTTTGGGTCCAGTATGAAAAGACGTCCCTTTCAGCTGTAGTACGGCCTGACAAGAGCAGTAAATGCAGCCGTACAATTCTTGGGAAACGTGAGGTAATGGGTTTGACCAGCCGCACAAGAATACCTCTCCTCTGATAAAAATCGATTCAAACTCTGAATGAAAACTCCACAATATGGTAATCGATGCGGGTCCTCCCAATGAAGCTACTCAACCGACAGCTTTTCCAACCGGTATTCAATGCTCGATGTTTGGATTCAGCAGGAGAACAAGCCCAAAAATCCAATGATTTGCGTAAACGCTTTGTTTCACAAAACCTAATTAGAGAAAATAAGACAAATTAGAATAATTCACAATGAGGTTCGATTTGTCTTTGATGAAATATATGTACTCTCTCAATAAGTCAACCCCAAAAAGCAACTGATTAAGAATTTAATATTATAAAATTCGCCCTTTGGAAACTTAGGGAAAAATATCATAATATGGTGTCCCATTATTAAAATGATTAATGAAGACATAATCATTAATAATAATCACCCTTTTAATATAAAGTATTAAATACTTTATATTATTCCATTGAGACTTTAATATTTAATTAATTGACTTTATATTATAAAGTCACAACTTTAATATTTCTCCCAATATCATTAAATGCTTAGATATTCGCTATCTGCTCACCAAACTGTCAAACTAGGTCGAAACTGAGTTGACCAACTGAACCAGGTGCCCTGCCAGAAATAGTAACCCCTGTTTGCCTGACTTACTATAAATAGTAAGTGCTTGAGGCTGACTCTATAAGACTCTACTAAGGCCCAAACCTGAATCAATTGATGGAGTAGTGTCCCAAAACGCCGGATAACTGCCACAATAACCCTCTAAACACATCTGTCAGCCTACGAGGGTCTGAATGATAGGCTAACCCCTGAATCAACTGTACTGCCTAGGAAGGGGACATTACATTCTCGTAAGGGATTTTACATCCAAGCACAAATTTCAGCACTTTCATCAGACTGCGGGAGGGAATCAGATTGTGTGCTTACTGTAGATGGCCTTCACTGTTCTCTAGAAGTCCTATGGCCAAGAAAATAAATTCTAAATCTAGCTGTCACTGATTTTCAGTGGGAGCCAGAACTTGCAGTTCAATTATTCACTGATTTTCTTCTTGTTTCCCACTTTTACGTAACTCAGGCTGTATTACCTTTGACGGCTTGTGTGGTTTGAGTTTAGGGGGCACTGGGGTTGAAGTGTCATCTAACTGTATAGAGTAATGGGGATTCATCATTGAGGCCTATCAAAGAATATATTATATTGAGTTATTCTCTTCATGCTACATGCTTATGAATATTATATACTTGTTAGCCACTTTTTCTTTAATTAATTCTTTGCTCAAAACTATTAACAAAATAAATTATCTGCTTTTTCAACTAAGGGAGTCAACTGCTTTAGAAGTGGAGGAAATATTAATCTGTGACATTATTTGTTTCTTTACAGTTTCTATGTTCATTGTTTTAATTTGATAAATGGCAGTAAGAGTATAAAATTTTATTCATGGTTGGATTACGATAGCTTGTTCTGTGTGTATCTCAATATTGTTCTAATATATGCCATATGTAAGTTTTGAGATTTACATATTGCATTTCTTTAGAAAATGTATATATTGCTTTGTGATACCTATAATCTTGTATTTCTAAAATCAGATGCACCCAAAATGGTTTGTATTGCAAATGAAGTCAAGCCTTTAAATGGTTTGCGAATCAAAATGATTGCTTTGGGCTCTGAGCACTCACTAGCCCTCACAGGTAATGGATGAAATGTTTTTCTTGTTATTTAGAACATGCAATCATTACTCCTATTTTTAATATATTCTGAATTGTTTTCTAGGTTTAGAAGATTGATCAGTCATGACTATGATCTAATTTCTTAAGTCAGTTCATGCTATTATTGTATTCCTCATTTTGTTGTTTTTCAAGCATACTCTTGTTCACAATTTGATATTCTGTTATTTGCATGGTTCAAAACTTCAAAGAGGATGGCGAGGTACTTAGCTGGGGCTTGGGAGAAAATGGAAGACTTGGTCACGGTTATGAATCAAGCATGTTCAGATTCCTTGAAGTTTCAAGGTTTTCACTGAAATGCCTGGATTTAAGATTTGCTGCTGTAACAGTTCTGAAATTAGTCAACAGGATTTTTGGAGGGAAATTGTGTAGAAAAGAAATTTATTTGAGATACAAAGTGTGGCCTGCATTATGGATTAAGGTTTTTTCAACAATGGGCCACACAGTGTGGTCTAGAAAGTGGATTAACTGTTTTTCAATGATGCTCACAAATTGTGCCCAGAAAGATCGATTAAATTTCATTGTTAGACAATTTCCCTCGCAAAGTCTATTTTTTGAATATAATGGATTGCTTGAAATTATGGATAAGTGAAAGAAAGGGCAATTTTAATAAATGGAATTACGATAAGCTTAAACATATTTTAGAGAAATGCCTTCACACAAGTTCTAATAAAATCAGCCTAAAAATCCTGGAAATGCCTTATAATTTTAGAGATCTTCTTCATTTGACTAAGTTTCAAACATTTTGTTCTCTTGAATTTATTATTTTCATTTCTTTAATTTTGCTTAAGAATAATGGTAGCATGTAAATTATATTTAGAAGTCTTCTAGTGAATTCAGGGAAGCTATGGAAGAAATGTTACATTGGAACACTGAAGACCCATGTAGAGGATGTTTTTTGTTATACATCAGAATTGAAAATATGGATCTGAGATCATCTGGAGAGATGAAAGATTCAAGCGTTTTAGCCTTCTGAGCTTAGAAGTAGATTTGGGAAGTAAGGTTCAAGTGGATATATGCAAACTGGAATAAATAAGGAATGCAGAACAACACTATTGAACTTAAATAAATATAAATTATTATTACGGCCAAGATCTGATATCTCATAAAGATTGAAGCAAGGTACTGTATATATTTGTGCCATTGGGCCATTGGCCAATTGTATTTTTGAATTTAATCATCATTTTGAATATAATATAAAAATATATGGATTTTTGGCATTTTTATTGTTCATTCAATGCAATATCAAATGTGTTTTGAGTATTTCAAAGTTTCATATGTGATTCCTTGTATATATTTTTATTACAATTTTTTAAAGTACTATATATATTTGTGCCATTGCCCCCCTGCCGTCCCCAAATCTAGGCCCTTGGTCCTCTTTCCTCGAAACTTGTCCCCACTGTCCCATTGTTTGCCCATCCCAAGACTTCATGGCATTGTGCAAAAAACCTAGTTTTGGACCAAATTTGAGGCATAGAAGCAGCCCACAGGGTCAAACTTCCAAGGTCTAGAATGACCTAAGGGCACAGTTTGACCCAGAGGCATGAAATTTATAAATTGGTGTTGAATACCAATTGGTAGAGGATACCCTCTTCTGAATGCATAGCTTGAATAAAGTGCTGAATGTAAGCAGTGCTAAATCTGCTCTTAAATTTTGCAATGCTCTTAAATCTAACATGGATTGAACTTCTGTAATGCTCAGACTCTTTTTAGCTTTTGATTTGACTTAGTGTGATGTATAATATCACTTGGGTGTTGGGAGGTTGCCAACATTTTTTGGTTTTATGGCTCTTTTTCCTAGTTATCACTAGCAATGACAAACATAAATATTTTGTAATATATTTAACTATTACTATTATATTTTTGAATAAATAAAATTGTATTATTATTTTTTATGTTATAGAAAACATTGTAATAACCCCACTTCATTGGGCAATTATATGCAAGTTTAAATTAAAGATTTAAACTTATCTATTCAAGATGGTCAATTATATCTGGTTGCTTCGAGTGGGAGATAATGTAAACTCAGACCTGATTGATATTGTATTCAAGAGCATCAATTCCATATTTAGGTCAATCTATTCATATTGGACGATGCATATATTGCTCAAAATGAGGCGTCAAAAATTATATGGGTTATTTAATTGCTGGATCTCATTTTTATTTGTCAGAAATTAGAGGCATTTTGACAATTCAATAAGAGATCATTTTGCTGGGATTTTCTCCCTCGAGTAGGAGGGTTTTCCCAGGGTAAATCGCTATGTTCTTTAATCTGTGTGTTGTATTTCTGCTTATTTGCATTTCTGGTCTAAAACTAACAGGAGTCACATTTGTTCTTCGTCGATTTATAGGAGAGATTCAAAATAAGGGTTTTACAGAGTTTCAAGATAAGAAGTTATTATCCGGGTATGATCAACTGTAATGTCCCCTTCTCAGTAGCCACTTGGATATTATTTTAGCCTTTATTTATTCCCGAAGGTTAAAAAGGAGAATTAAGGGAATAAATTATTAAATTAATTATTTTAAAGTTATCTCAAAAATATAATATCATAAGATGACTTTATATTTAATTGATTTAATAGTTAAATGATTAAAAATAAAATAATATCAAAAAGTCACTTAAGAGAATAAAATAATATTTTATTCTAGAAGCTTCTTGGAGGTGATTGTAATTTATTTATAAGAAGCTTTTGGAGGGCATTTGAACATATCTCGAGTTGAATACATTTTCTGATTATTGGAGAGCTTGAATGCTTGACATAGCTCGAGGGTTTGGATACTCTAGAGTGCCGGTTTCGATTGTGAAATATCAATCCTAGCTAGGTGTTTGGGGGAAGATATTTCAGTCTTTCCATTTGTGCAAATTTTGTGGTCAAGGGCCAAATTTGGGAGCATCGATTGGAGACATAATTCAGATTGCATTTTCAGTCATGATTGCTGCAGACTTCATACCCACGATTTTGCTCATGGTGGCTTATGAAGCATCGATTTCTTATGGGCATTGAGGCACATGATTGAGGAAAACATGGCAATGATTTTTGGTGATGTTTGATGGTGCTTGGAGGCTGGATTAATTTTATTTTGAAGGCTTTGCATCAGGAAAGGGGCGGCTTCTTGAGGAGGAGGATTTCACCATTTGGAGGATTTCTTGTGAACACCAAGGCTGCAGTTTCATCATCAATACATATCAGCATTCATTTCCAGGTTCTTTCATCATTTGTGTAAGTGCATTGCTTGATCATATAGGAAAATCTGTAGTTGTAGTTGCATATCATTTTTAAAGCCAAGAGTTTTGGAAAATTCATGTAAACAATTTGTACTGAGTTTGCATTATTCAATAGAGTGGAAGAGTTGCATAAATTAATAGCATTGCATTGTTGTAATCAGCCTCAAACTTACTTTGCAATACAAACATATTTTGAGGTTGCATGCAAAGCGTATGACGAAATGCCATTAGTTGTAGATGATCATTTGCACTAAGAAGTTGCATGAGAAATGTTTGACAAAATACCTAGTTGTTGTTCCATCATATCCACATGAATTAGATGCATGCCACGTGTTTGTTAAAATGCCTATTGGCTGTAATTTCCATTTTCAGTTACTTATATGCATTTGAAAAGACAAAAACAGTTTGCATATCATTTCTTTATCATTGTTTGTCAATCTTGCATTGTTGGAAGCATTCAAAAACATCATTGGCAACATACAAAACCAAAACAAAACAATCAAAACATTATATCAGCATATTATCAGCACTCCTTAGTTTGCACACCAAGTGTTTGTCATAATTCCAAAGGAGTCAAATCAGAAAATTAAGAACAAAAATTGCAAGGGTTATTACAGTGGTATCAGAGTTAGCATTCCTGCCAGCCTGTGTGGGTTATGAACGAAGAGAACTCAGGTATTCTAGATTGCAGTCCATTTGACATTTCATACAGAAGGTTGAAAAAAGGTTTGAGTCCATTTGAGCTCATGGAAGAGAGCAGCACTTAGCATATGCTTAGTGACTTTGCTAGAGGTCAGCAACAAATGATGGAAGAGATGGCTAAAGGACGACAAGAGTTGACACAGATTCTCACACAACTTATGATTAATGGAAACAACAATGGGAACAATGGGTAGAATCATAGTTACAAGACTCAGACTCGCCTCGGACTCGGTAAGCTGATTTTTGACTCGGACTCGGACTCGGAGCCCAGACTCAGCAAAGACTTGGCAAATAGAAAAACCCAAGAAATTCAGAGATTTTTAAGGATTTAAAGCTTGTTTCATGCACCCTTTAGTAAAAAAACCTTAAATACACAATAACATCATGAAATAGAAACTACTATGATCCTATACACAAACATATATCGATCACATAAGTATAAACACAAATTTTAGCTGAAGGAAATAAGTAATTACTTAATACTTAATAGTTAATAACAATAACAGTAGTAAGAGTTTAAAGTTTAAACAGTTAGAACTTAGATATATAAATGTTGTGAAATGTATACAATACTCATGGAATATGAAATCCATGGCATCAAAAGTTCCAAACATATAATAAAAGTAAAACAAAAGCTATAAGTCTATGGCTCAGAGGAGCCTGCATCACTAAGGCTCTAAGCTTTAGTCCTCTTGCGTAGACGTCTAAGATAGGTCCTGGATGATGTTGCAGCCATCATCTCTTCCTGTGTCTCAGTGTCAGACTCAGAGGCACCCAAACCAGCATCCAAGGTGTCTCCTCGTGCTCTATCCTCCTCCTCTGCCATGGCTATTGCCTCTGCCTCTCGATCTACCTGGTCGACCCAATCGAGGTCCTCATCGGTAAAAACAGGATCCTCGACCTCAGTGATCCAATCTGACTGTGGATCAACCTCCTCCAACGTGATGGGTGACAAGTCAATGCCCAATATCTGTCTATGGCGAAGGCGCAGGTTGTAATGAACATAAACAAGATCATTCAACCTCTGCACTGACAACCTGGTGCGCTTCTTGGAGTGTATGTGCTCAAACATTCTCCAATTGCGCTCACAACCCGAGGCATTGCATGGTTGGCTCAACACCCGAATCGCAATCCTCTAAAGATTTGGTACTTTAGCACCAAATCTCTCCCACCATGCATCTGAGATGAGAAAAAAAAAAAAAAATCTCATTGTGAAATGTGAATATTTAATTATAATATGAACATTGAATATAAAAGATTGAAAAGTGGTAATTTTTAAACTACTATTATGCCCTTAATAAATTTTTACCTGGCTGCAATGTCGATCGAGTATCTTTGCATATATCTCTTGCAAAGAGATCTCCTTGTGGAAGTCTGAAAATCTCTATCTCGGCAACAATTTGGGCTCCAACATGAGAATCAAACATCTGCTCAATGACTGTGTAGAGCCCACTCAAAACCTCCTCATCTGCCTTGAATTCTTTGCGGAATTGGAATGCCGGATTGAGAAAATATGCTGCTGCGTGTAGGGGCTTGTGAAGTTGGAGGTGCCATCGTCTATTGATGATCTCCCAAATGGGGCGATACTTACTATCAATTCCCCTATAAATGGATCTAATGGCCTGTTTGGCCCTATCCATGCCCTTGTATATGTAGCCCATTGCGGGCTTTTCCCCATCAGCAACTCGTAATAGAAACACTAAGGGCTTTGTGACCTGCAATTATTATGAAACATTGACATAAGTAAGAGTTAACAAAAAAAAGCAAATAAAATAAAAATAAGAATGAAAATAATAAAATATAATGTAGAATTACTAAACTAATTACTTATTAGTTATTACATTTACCTTGACAATCTCCTTAGTAGGCACCCAAAAGCCCTGCTCATGAAAAATCCAACCTGACGCACTCATCCCTGCATTTGTCTTAGAATATGTTGAGGAAGCCCACTCCTCACTAACAAACATCCGCCTCAAAGCTCCCTTTGACTGCAGTAAGGATTGTAGAGTGATGAAGTTGGTAGCAAAGCGTGTTATCTCAGGGCGAGCCTACTCCTTTTTCCCCGTGTATTGCCTCATAAGGTTGAGGACCCATGTGTGATTATATATGTACTTACAAATATTCCTTGTGGTCTCCACACATGCTTTGATCCAGTCAAGCTTGCCAAGATCCTCCAATATGAGGTCAAGGCAATGAGCGGCACAAGGTGTCCAAAATAATGATGGGTGCCTATCCATCAATAGTCTACCTGCAGCAACATAATTTGCTGCATTATCCGTCACTATTTGCACCACATTCTCCTCCCCTACCTCAGGCAAGACACCCTCCAAAGCCTCACAAAGGAATTCAGCATTTTTGGAGTTTCCGGATGCATCAATAGATTTAATGAACACGGTACCACTTGAAAAAGAAACAAAATAAATGATTCAACTAAATATAAATTTAAAATATACTAGAAACCAATCCATGAAAGCTTCAACAACATTGGAGCATGAAACATTAGATGATCTCAAATCCAACTCCCAAAATATACTAGTAAGTGCCAAAGCATCATTCAACCAAAGGGATGGATTGTCAAGCATGTAAACACCATGTTTTGGACCCCCCTTCTCCCCTACATCATGAGTAACAAGTCTGGTTTCTTCACTCCTTGCTGCTGTAATGGACCTATGAACAGCTACCAAACTATGTTTGGACAACATCTTGATGTCAAGGATGCTGATAACATCTTGATGTCAAGGATGCTGATAACATCTTGATTCAACAATTCCCAAGTGGAGACTACATCCTCAATCCCTCTTAAGCATTCTTGTTCAAACGTTCTTCGTGGAAGATTGCCAATTGCAAGGAGCGAATCTCCCCCATGTTCGGCTTGCAAATCTTCAATAAGCTGCAAATCACATTCCATCTTGTGTTGGGAAACTTCATCAGGATCCCATTTCGTGCTACTATCAATTGATGTTTCATCTTCCATCACAAAAAGAGGATTATCATAAGTTTCCTCAACACCCACTTCAAAGAGAGGATTGTTAAAAACTTGAAATTCTCTTCTTTCATCTTGCTGCTCCAAATCCGCACTTGCAACTTCCGACTTTCTTGAGACACTTCCAAGATCAAACTCCTCTTGAAGACTATCAAGCTCTCCAATCACTTGCTTGATTTCTTCAGCTCTATGTGCACCCTCTTGCTCCTTGAAAAGTTTGAAATCAACAAACTGGTCTTCAACCTCTGTTAGAGCCAACTGAGTTTCTTCCAACTTGTCCTTTGTTGATTTAAGCTCCAGAGTGAGCTCATCAACCAAACTCTTCTTTTCCTGGAAAACACCAATGGTCTTCTTTGCAACTTCAATGGTGTGATCACGATCTTTAATCAAGTGTAAGTACTCCGATTTCAATGTCTCCAAGGAGTCTTTGACATGTAGCAAATTAGGGAGAGTAACTTCATCCTTAATCTCTTTCAGTCTCTCATCAAAATGAACCTTCCAGTAGAGATCTTCAACCAAGCTATGTGTGTGATCAAACATGGATAGAGCTTGCACTTCCTTGTCAATGGACACCTTGAATTGTCTCTCCCACTCATAAGAATACGAAGATGGTGAACTGCTGATAGGCTGCAACTGAAAATCAGAACCTTGTCCCTTGTCTTTGCTGCCCTCAATGCTGCTCCAACATCCTTGTACTTTACCACCAACATGCGGATAATGGTCAATGCCATGGAGATGATCATTCTCCATGATTTCTTCGACTCTATTTTTGCAATCAACACACTTTAGATATTTAATTTGCTCAAAAAGCTGTTAACAAAAAACACTTTCCGCTGTAGACAAACCAGCAACTCCAAAATGATAAAAACTCTCAAAATTCTTCAAATTAAATTCTGATCTTCTGTGGGAAGGGGTGCCCATGTACTAGGAATCAATTTATTCAATACCCAGAAGCACATAAAAATCATACAAAAAGCTGTTAATGAAAACCTCCTTCAACCATGATATGACCAGCAAACACAATTCTGAAAATTATTATCAAAAACTACAAAATCTTCAACTTTGAAACTCAATGTGCACTTCTGGATGAAGCACACTCTCAATCCACCATCTAGGGAACCATAGTTTCAGGCCCGAAGAATGGAGTCAAATTGCTAAGCTTTCCCTTAGCCGGATTCTGGATTTCAAACCAACACATAACTTTACAATATTTCCAAAGATAATCAGCTCTTCAAACAGCAGCAATATATAAGCTTCAATTGGCAAATGAAGCAACAAGAGACTCTTCAAATTCCATGAAGTTGAATCACTTCAACTTCCAAAAGGGATGCCACTTTAAGCATTTCACCTTTTTGAAATAATAAAATATTAATCAACCTCTTTTAGGCATCCAACTTCACTTTGCAACAATAAAGCATTTAATAATTCATTAAATGCACCATTGACCCCATAATGACCCCCTTTTAAAAACAACATGAAGTGATCATTCCTAGGCGTGGGGGTACAACTGAGAAACATAAAAATGACTAAATGTCTCAGGCAACCATGGAATAACCAAAGCTGGCCCCGAAGTGGAAGGATAGCAAAATGACTTGGGCTGAATTGATGATACTCTGCCGCCAAAATTAGACTTACTAAAATAGCCAAACTGCTATAAATAGTAAGTTCACATCAAAACAACCAAGCCAAAGTATTTGAACATTGAGCTGCAAAGTTGACTGCGATAGACATATATTTGGCAAAAGATGAGTTGCTAAAATAAGCGAGCTGCTATAAATAGTAAGTCACGCACAACAACCTCGGAAATAGTAGTGTCGAAGGAAACCCTAGATTTTCACCTGGGACTCTGGTTTTCCGGCCAAAATTCGAAATCAAATGAAGAGTGTAGGGCCAAAATGGGGACATTACATCCCTCCCCATCTCTGCCTCCCTCGCTCCCTCCCTATCCCTTATCTCTCTCTCTACCTTGTTCTCCCTTTCTCTTCCCATATATCTCTATCTCTCTCTTTCTCTTCCCATATATCTCTATCTCTCCCTACTCTCCCTCTCTCTATCTCTCCTATTTCTCTCTCCCTCTCTATTTATTTATGTTTGATTCTCTCTATTTCTCTCTCTCTCCCTCTCCTCTCTCTATATCTCCTTATATATCTATCTTTGTATCAGTTTATCTCACCATCTATATCTCTCTGTATCTCCCTCTCCCTCTTCCTCTATATATCTCTATCTCTCCCTCTCTATCTCTTTGAACTATCTCTCCCTCTCCCCCCATCTTCTCTCTCCCTCTCTACGTATCTCTCCCCCCTCTTCTTTTTCTCCCTCTTCTACCTATCTCTCTCCCTCTCTCCCCCTCTTCTCTATCTCTCCCCATCTCTCCCGTCCCTCTCTCTATCCCCCCCTCTCTATCTCTCCCCATCTCTCCCTCCCTCGCTCCTCTACCTATCCCCCTATATATCTCTATCTCTACCTCTCTCTCTCTTTCTCTTCCCATATATCTTTATCTCTCTCTTTCTTCTCATATATCTCTATCTCTCCCTACTCTCTCCCTCTCTCCATCTCTATTATCTATCTCTAATTCTCTCTGTTATATCTCTCTATCTCTCCTCCCTCTCCCTCTCCCTCTCCCTCTCCCTCTCCCTCTCCCTATATCTCTCTAGCTATTTATCTCCCTCTTCCTCTCTCACTCTATCTTCGTCTCTACCTATATTTTCCTCCCCCCTTTATCTCTAGACATGTCTCCCTTTCTCTATCCATCCACCTCTCTTTTCCTCTCTTTGTCTTTGTCTATCTCTATCTAGACATGTCTCCCTCTCTCTATCCATCCATCCATATCTCCCTTTATCTATTTTCCTAATTGTTCGGCGTACCCCATTGCACACCTAAAATGCAATTGCTAGTTATATGTAATTTTGAACTTATTAATTAATCTATGGCCGGCCAGGATATAGAGTTGGCCCAGCAAAAAATATAATAAATTAAATTTAGTTTCTGTTTCAAAGTGGCGCCAGAATGATGAGGGTCGGCCAGCAAGGATGTAAAGAAGATTTGAGTGCTGCTGTATGGTATATTTCTCAGTGGGGGCATGAATAAAATAGGACATCACAAAACTTATAGTGTCCAAAGTGACACCTAAAGGCTGTCTTTTTATATCCTCTTCTTGGACTCTGATCTGAAGGTCTTGTTGTGAATATCCAAGATGTACAAGAGGTAAGCATTAGTAAAAAAATCAGGACATGGGAGGAATCACCAATGGGTGGACCTTCCAAATTGGAACAATTATTTTTGATATTATTTGATGTCATCTGGTTCTAGTTATTATGTTATCTTGTGGTTTACTTCAATCTCTAGATATGTAATGATAGAGTACAACTGAAATTTCATTATGTCCATGTTGAGTGAGAGTAAACAACTAAACATGCTTTTTAAAGTAATTGCCTTCTTCTTTGATGTTTTCAAACAGTTTACTATCTCTACCACTATAACAGACATTGGTAAATAATTTTGTTTTGTTTTCACTGAAAGGACTTTTTTATTTAGTACTCTGAAATTGTACCTGTGTATGGTCAGCTAACAGACTTCGGGCTTTCAAAACTTGGTCTTATTAATAGTACTGATGATCTAGCTGGATCGGGTACAAGTGGATCTATGACAGTAGAAGATCACGGCTGTGATATTTCATCTGAAGATGTTCATTACACAGAAAGGAGGAAAAATCGCTCTGCAGTAGGAACACCTGACTATCTTGCACCTGAGATCCTTCTTGGAACTGAGCATGGTAACTTATTTATCTTCAATAAAATCCAAACAGTTAAATATAAATTCAAGATTTAAATTATTAATGATTATTTTTGTTAAAATTTCCTACAGGTTACAGTGCTGATTGGTGGTCAACTGGTATTGTCCTATTTGAATTACTCACTGGGATTCCTCCTTTCACAGCAGAACATCCACAGGTACTTGTTTGAACTAGGTCACGGATGCCTTATTCACTTAAATGCATGTTTAAATATTGTAACTTCTGTCCCACTTGTTTTTTATATCTATAGAACATTATTGTATTACTTTCCGTTTTTGTTTCTTAAGATTATCTTATTATGGAGTGAACATTTTTATTATCTCATATTTAGTATAAATTCATTGACTATTCAAAATTCTTATATTATATTGTTTTTTTTTAAATCACAAAATGTGCAGCTTGACAGACTGATATTGTTTGTGTTTTTCACATTTTGATTTTACCAAATATGAAGCTTGTCAGAGCCTATGCCAAACTTTAAAATTAACAGCTGTCTTATATGTGAATTCTCTGATTTATAAACAGAGTTGCTAGCAACTTTTGAGCATATGATTTCTTACTAAGTGAAGAAGAATCTTTCGTATATCTTCAAATTGGCCAGGGTAGTAAGAATGTGTAAAAAGATCGTCCTTGTGCAACAATATCCCCCATTTAGTGAATTGATAAGGACAGTTGCGACTCTCAGTGAAAAACATATAGAACTGTTATGGAGTTTTTATTTTAATTTACTGTAAAGATATTTGAATTAAGTAAACTATTTGCATAATAGTTGCAAAATAAGGTATGGTATACCTCACCCCTAGTCAATTGTAACATATTAAAAGCTCAATAATTTATGTTCATTGTATATTCTATTAACATATTTGTTAGAGCTTTAGCAAATAAGAAAGAAAAAGAAAAATAAGAGGAAATATGCAATTAAAGGGTGTAATTGTGAATGCCTCCACTATTTCAATGAGGCAGATTTCCAACTTGTCAATACAGAGACTATCAAAGGAGTTCTTTTAGGAGGACTTGTGGAACAATACGAAATAATGGAATTTTTTTTAATTTTTGGATTCACTTATTATGTGTCATAATATCCCCGCAGACAAGGTGGGGTTCGGAAGGTTTCATTGGCTAGTCATGTAGATGCAAATACAAATTATAAGGTTTTCCAAAAGGACATAGATAAGTATGTTAAAACTTGCAATAAATGTCAGGTTAACAATCAATGCCACATGTAAAAACCTAATGCTCTTCCTTTAAACAATAACAAGATGAGAAAGTACATGAATATGTTTTGTTATTCATTCCAAACATCCAAGCATAATGACTATGCCATGGTATTAGTCAAATTGCTTATAAAAGGATAGAATCTAATTCCAAACTTTCAATGACTGTTCTCTAATGAGTCACCAAATCACATTGAATTTAAAAGGATCTAAAAATAATAGAAAACCTTTTAAAAGATATATTCTGACACTTTGCGTTCAGCTTAGACCTTAGTAGTGGTGAACACCTTCAATTAGATATGTAAATAAAGAGAGATTAAATCAAATAATTGAAGATATGTTAAGATTCCATGTTGTTATAGGGAAAACACTTCACAAAGAGAAAATAATATTTGTCATGGCAATTGTAACTAAATCAAAGATAATAATATTAATGGCTTTTGGAAAAGTAGATGCTTTGGAATTGAATCAAAGGTTCCTAAAGTCTACAAAGAAGCAAAATAATTGGGAAGAAAATATACAAACCTCCTAAATAATAGCTTGAAGTGTAAATATCTGGTCAATTGTCTAGAAATTCTCTTGAAGCTAGTTTGCCCTATTGCTCAAAAAAGTAGAAATGCATTAATGTTTTTATTTGTAACTTTCAGCACAACACTAAATGAAATGGTATGTGAGATAAACCTCTTGTTAAATTGGAACCGGAAGCTCTCTTTTAACATAAAACTAAACCTAGACACTAGACTATGGACAAAATCTACAAGTACTTGCACTATACACAATAATTCTTTGGAGGCTTTTGTTGCAAAGTTAAATATTCCAAACTAAACCTGCCTTATCTGTTTCCCCTTTTACAAGCACAAAATTGAAATCAGCTCTTCTTTTGCATTTCAGATTGCATATTTTAGGATTATGAACTAAATGAATCAAAAACTAATCCAAACACAAAAATCACTTATCCTATTAGCTAAAAGTAGAAACCAATAAGACTGTGTATACATAAGTTTAAGGAATAAATTACTCTAGTACAAATTATACTATTTTACAATTTCCTCTCTTGTTCTAGTGAAAAATTGGTGTGAGGGTGTATTCCTCACACTTGATTATGGCTCCCTTGCTCGGCTTAAAAGGCTACACCTATGACTCCACCTTGCTACTAGATGGCAATTACTTTTACCACATCGATGTCATCTAATCTAATCTCTTTTGCTAGCCTGTCTCTTGAAATTAACAGTCTCGCTCTATGTAAACAAGGAGGGATCCTATGGAGTGTGGAAAGAGTGGGACGAGGAATTTGAAATCCTTTGCGGATTTTGGTGATGACAATTTCGACCTTGATGAGGACGATGATGATTCAGTGTTGTTGGTGTTTTGTTGCCTTCAGCCTATTAGTTGGGGTTTGCATGGGGAGTTGTTGTCCCCTCATTCGTTGGTTCTTTCCAGCTTTGCTAATCTTTGGCTCTCGTCAGTTTTATGGCTTGCAACTTTCTCCTTTGCTATGGAGCCTTTGCATTTTGTTTGGACTGGATGCAGGGGTCTTTTCCTGCCCTCTCTTCTTTTTCCCTTGCCTGCCTGACTCGTGTTTGGTCATTTTATAAGATTGGCGGATGGAATGTGTAAAGAACCGGACCAATTTTTTTTGTTTTGTTTTTCAAATGCAATTACAATCAACACGCACACGCTAAGGTTAGCTCTAAACCAAAACGTTGCGGAAAGTAGCTCTAACCAGAATGTACACCAGGATCCTGATGTGGGCAAGGTGTGAGCATTGGTCAGAGGAGCTAATGCAAATGCAAACTAGAAAGGTAACTCTAACCAAGAATGCGTCTAGGATAGACGAGCATATGGTCAGAGGATCCAATGCAAGATGAGCTGAAATAACTCTAACCAAGAATGGCGCCGAGTGATGGCAAGCACGTGGTCAGAGGATCCCTACAACTATTTACTGAAAGCAAATAGGTGGCAAGCCAGCCTCTTCCACTTATTAAGTGGGAAGTACATGTAAAATCAAAGATGAGAAGAGAGAATTGCTGATAGTACTACTGTTTAGCTTACAATAAGTTAGAGAGCCTGCCAAGAACACAAGATTAGAAGCTTCAGATGCTGCAATAATTTTTAACTAATCTCCAATGACCCAAATCCCTTTAGTAACAACTTCTCACTCACAAATGAACTTTTCCCAAATCTGATATGACTGATTATTGTTGGTGTAAATAGTTTTTACTTTTTACACTTTGTCTTAAGCTTAACTTAGGACACTTATATTTAATATTTGTTTTGAATTTGTCACCGAGGTAGTTTACTGCATTGACTCATCTTGTTTTATGACATTTGGTGAGTTTGTTCACCGCATTTCTTGCCTATTTAATAGGCTTCTATGTACATGATTATTCAATCATCTTAGCTTTAATTAAGCTTATCACATTATTTTGTGATTATTTCTCTCAGATGTGAAGGTTGAGTTGCAGGTTGATTTTTTGGATAATTTGGGCCGAGATTCCAACATGGTATCGAGCCGATGCTGCAGACTTCTTCCCAGGCGGGGTAATCTTGGCATGAAAGTTTTGCTAGGTGCAAGTTAGGGTCTTGAGAGTCGATCATTGAATCAAGGCGTGCATAAAGAAGTCGAATAATGCTGCTGAATAAGAATCCGGTATATTTAGAGTCAAATCCTTAAAGGGTTTTATGCAAAGCCGTTTTTTTTTATTGGAGCTGTTTGCTTTTTTCTTGAGAAATATGGCACCACTCATTTTTAGGAAAAATGATTTCTGGGTTTTGTTTTTAACTTCAAAATATTTTTGGGTTTCTGTTTTTATCTACACATTGTGAATAGATTTTCCAGAAATCAAATCAGAAGTAAAGATTTTTTGCTAGAAAACCCATTTCTTGCAGGCTAAATTCAACTTTTAAAAAAAAAATCATAACTTTTGGTCACAGTGTCCATTTTTCATAAACAAGATATCTTTGGAAAGTTGATTCTATCCTCTATACAGATTTGAGGTTATTTTTCATCATGGAGGAAGATGTGGACATTCATCAACGCATGCACTATTTTCTTTTTGGTGTGCATTAGGTTTACGTTATTTGATCTCTGCACTTCAGTTCAATTCCAGATCTCTTTCAATCGACTATTGCTTCATAGATTCCAGAGATGTTCCAGTTTGTGAGTTTTCCAGTGTTCCTTGGCATCGGGTCTGCTGTTGCTTTATCATGATTCCAACTTGAGTCCTTGAGTGACTCTAATATGGTTTCTAGCAAACAGAAGTATCTTTCCTTGCTTGCCGCATTCAGGATTCCAGTGTTACTCCACAGTGTACTTCCAGTGCTTCTTCTTGCAGCAGGTTATCTCTTATGGGGGGGTCCTATGATCTCTTTTATTATCCTTTATTTGGATAGAGATTGATTGGATTTGTGATGGATATTATTATTGTATTGTATCTCTCTTTTGGGGAGGAGTTTTGTCCCACTAGGTTTTCTCCTTTTTTCCGGTTGTGAGAGATTTCATTTGCATTTGTACATGAGTACCTAATATGGCCTCGTAGCCGGGACTCATATTTTCATTTCATCTTGCATAATAATCTCCCTAAGTTTTCACTTAAGGGGGGGTGTTGGTGTAAATAGTTTTTACTTTTTACACTTTGTCTTAAGCTTAACTTAGGACACTTATATTTAATATTTGTTTAGATTTGTCTCGGGTAGTTTTACTCGTGACTCATCTTGTTTTATGACGGTGAGTTTGTTCACCGCATTTCTTGCCTATTTAATAGGCTTCTATGTACAGGATTATTAAAATCATCTTAGCTTTAATTAAGCTTATCACATTATTTTGTGATTATTCTCGGATGTGAAGGTTGGTTTTGCAGGTTGATTTTCTGGATAATTTGGAACTGAATTCCAACATGGTATCAGAGCTTAGGTCTTTAGCGGACTTCTTCCCAAATTTGAGGGGTCAATCTTGGCATGAAAGTTTTGCTAGGTGCAAGTTGGGGTCTTGAGAATCTCGTCATTGAATCCAAGGAATTATAGAAATTCAAGATCATCTTTCTTTTCGTCAAAATCTAACATATTTAGATCAAATCACACCCAAGGGTTTTATGCAAGCGTTTTATTGGAGCTGTTTCCTTTTTTCTTGAAGAATATAGCTTCCACTCATTTTAGGAAAAATGATTTACGGGTTTTGTTTTTAACTTCAAAATATTTTTTTGGGTTTCTGTTTTTTATCTACACACATTGTGAATAGATTTTCGAAATCAATCAGTAAAGATTTTTGCTAGAAAACCCATTTCTTACTTGCAGGCTAAATTCAACTTTTAAAAAAAAAATCATAACTTTTGGTCACAGTGTCCATTTTTCATAAACAAGATATCTTTGGAAAGTTGATTCTATCCTCTATACAGATTTGAGGTTATTTTTCATCATGGAGGAAGATGTGGACATTCATCAACGCATGCACTATTTTCTTTTTGGTGTGCATTAGGTTTACGTTATTTGATCTCTGCACTTCAGTTCAATTCCAGATCTCTTTCAATCGACTATTGCTTCATAGATTCCAGAGATGTTCCAGTTTGTGAGTTTTCCAGTGTTCCTTGGCATCGGGTCTGCTGTTGCTTTATCATGATTCCAACTTGAGTCCTTGAGTGACTCTAATATGGTTTCTAGCAAACAGAAGTATCTTTCCTTGCTTGCCGCATTCAGGATTCCGGTGTTACTCCACAGTGTACTTCCAGTGCTTCTTCTTGCAGCAGGTTATCTCTTATGGGGGGGTCCTATGATCTCTTTTATTATCCTTTATTTGGATAGAGATTGATTGGATTTGTGATGGATATTATTATTGTATTGTATCTCTCTTTTGGGGAGGAGTTTTGTCCCACTAGGTTTTCTCCTTTTTTCCGGTTGTGAGAGATTTCATTTGCATTTGTACATGAGTACCTAATATGGCCTCGTAGCCGGGACTCATATTTTCATTTCATCTTGCATAATAATCTCCCTAAGTTTTCACTTAAGGGGGGGTGTTGGTGTAAATAGTTTTTACTTTTTACACTTTGTCTTAAGCTTAACTTAGGACACTTATATTTAATATTTGTTTAGATTTGTCTCGGGTAGTTTTACTCGTGACTCATCTTGTTTTGTGACGGTGAGTTTGTTCACCGCATTTTCTTGCCTATTTAATAGGCTTCTATGTACATGATTATTCAATCATCTTAGCTTTAATTAAGCTTATCACATTATTTTGTGATTATTCTCGGATGTGAAGGTTGGTTTTGCAGGTTGATTTTTTGGATAATTTGGAACTGAATTCCAACATGGTATCAGAGCTTCAGTGCTGCAGACTTCTTCCCAAATTTGAGGGGTCAATCTTGGCATGAAAGTTTTGCTAGGTGCAAGTTGGGGTCTTGAGAGTCTCGTCATTGAATCCAAGGCATTATAGAAAGTCAAGATCATCTTTCTTTTCGTCAAAATCTGACATATTTCGTCAAATCTGCAAGGGTTTTATGCAAGCCGTTTTTATTGGAGCTGTTTTCCTTTTTTCTTCAGAAATATAGCTTCCACTCATTTTTAGGAAAAATGATTTCTGGGTTTTGTTTTTAACTTCAAAATATTTTTGGGTTTCTGTTTTTATCTACACATTGTGAATAGATTTTCCAGAAATCAAATCAGAAGTAAAGTTTTTTTTGCTAGAAAACCCATTTCTTGCAGGCTAAATTCAACTTTTAAAAAAATCATAACTTTGGTCACGGTGTCCATTTTTTCATAAACAAGATATCTTTGGAAGGTTGGTTTATCCTCTATCTGGTTGAGGTTATTTTTCATCATGGAGGAAGATGTGGACATTCATCAGCGCGTACTATTTTTCTTTTTAGTTATTACGCATTAAGGTTTCACGTTATTTGATCTACGCGCCGGTTCAATTCGGATCTCTTTCAATCGACTATTGCTTCATAGATTCAGAGATGTTCGGTTTTGTGAGTTTTCCGGTGTTCCTTGGCATCGGGTCTCTTGTTGCTTTATCATGATTCCGACTTGAGTCCTTGAGTGACTCTAATATGGTTTCTAGCAAACAGAAGTATCTTTCCTTGCTTGCCGCATTCAGGATTCCAGTGTTACTCCACAGTGTACTTCTAGTGCTTCTTCTTGCAGCAGGTTATCTCTTATGGGGGGGTCCTATGATCTCTTTTATCATCCTTTGTATGGATAGAGATTGATTGGATTTGTGATGGATATCATTATTGTATTGTATCTCTCTTTTGGGGAGGAGTTTTGTCCCACTGGGTTTTCTCCTTTTCTCCGGTTGTGAGAGATTTCATTTGCATTTGTACATGAGTACCTGATATGGCCTCGTAGCCGGGACTCATATTTGCATTTCATCTTGCATAATAATCTCCCTAAGTTTGCACTTAAGGGGGGGTGTTGGTGTAAATAGTTTTTACTTTTTACACTTTGTCTTAAGCTTAACTTAGGACACTTATATTTAATATTTGTTTAGATTTGTCTCAGGTAGTTTTACTCGTGACTCATCTTGTTTTGTGACGGTGAGTTTGTTCACCGCATTTCTTGCCTATTTAATAGGCTTCTTTGTACATGATTATGCAATTTTTTATCCTAGCTTTTATTAAAGCTTATCACATTATTTTGTGATTATTCTCGGATGTGAAGGTTGAGTTTCTGGGGTTGATTTTTGGATAATTTGGGTGAATTCCAACATGGTATCGAGCTTCGATGCTCTGAGACTTCTTCCCAAATTTGAGGGGTCAATCTTGGCATGAAGAAGTTTGCTTTAGGTTGAGTTAAGGGTCTTGAGAGTCTGCGTCCTAAATTTAAGATCCAAGGCATTATAGAAAGTCAAGATCATCTTTCTTACGTCAAAAATCGACATATTTAGTCAAATCTCGCAAGGGGTTTTATGCAAGCCGTTTTTATTGGAGCTGTTTTCCTTTTCTTGAGAAATATGGCTTCCACTCATTTTAGGAAAAATGATTTTACGGGTTTTGTTTTAACTTCAAAATATTTTTGGGTTTACGTTTTTATCTACACATTGTGAGAATAGATTTTCAGAAATCAAATGGAAGTAAAGATTTTTGCTAGAAACCCATTTCTTCTGGAGCTAAAATTCAACTTTTTAAAAAAAATCATAACTTTTGGTCCCGCGGTGTCCATTTTTTTCATAAACAAGATATCTTTGGAAAAGTTGATTCTATCCTCTATATAGATTTGAGGTTATTTTTCATCATGGAGGCAGATGTGGACATTCATCAGTGCATGCACTATTTCCTTTTTGGTGTGCATTAGGTTTTCATTATTTGATCTCTGCACTTCAGTTCAATTCCAGATCATCTTTCAATCGACTATTGCTTCACTTAGATTCGGAGATATGGAGTTTGTGAGTTTTCGGTGTTCCTTGGCGCCAGTGCTGCTTTGTTGCTTTATCATGATTCCAACTTGAGTCCCTTGGTGACTCTAATATGGTTTCTAATAAGCGAGTATCTTTCCTTGCTTCTTGCATTAGAGTTCGGTGTTACTCCACGGTGCCTTCCGGTCTTCTTCTTAAGCCGGGTTATCTCTTATGGGGGTCTATGATCTCTTTTTATTATCCTTTATTTGGATAGAGATTGATTGGATTTGTGATGGATATTATTATTGTATTGTATCCTCTTTTTGGGAGGGTTTTGTCCCACTAGGTTTTCTCCTTTTCGGTTGAGATTTCATTTGCATTTGTACATGAGTACCTAATATGGCCTGCATTAGTAGGGACTCATATTTTGAACAATGCTGCATAATAATGCCTAAGTTTTCACTTAAAGAGTGTTGAGTGTAAATAGTTTTACTTTTACACTTTGTCTTAAGCAACTTAGGACACTTATATTTAATATTTGTTGGAATTTGTCTGGTGGTTTTCGTGACTCATCTTATTTTGTGGCAGTGAGTTTGTTTGCATTTTCGCCTATTTAATGGAAGCTATAACTTTATGATTATTCAATCATCTTAGCTTTAATTAAGCTTATCACATTATTTTGTGATTATTCTCGGATGTGAAGGTTATTGGTTTTCGCGAGGTTGATTTTACGGATGGGCTGAATTCCAACAATTATGACAGAAAATTGCACAGACCAGCAACACAACAACTTACTAAAATGCTCACAGAACTCTCAAATCTCACCCAAATCACATGAAACTAAATGCATTCAACTCCTAATATGATGGCCTCCCAAAAGTGACTAAGAAACCAACCCAAATGACTCTTATTTATTTTGCACGGAAATCAATGCATCCTTAGAAAAGTACGGCCCTCAAGGAGGGGCGATTTTGCTCGATAAAATCCAAGACACAAGCATAAAATCTGAAACTTGGCACACTTGGTCGCCCCTAGCAAGAAATCAGATTGGTTAAATACCCAGAATTGCAATACTTTTATTTTCAAAGATATGAGCAAATCTTACAATCAGCTTTGATATTCAGCAACTACAAAATGAGACAAAATGCAAGCTAGAACTCCAAAATGCAAGATACTCAACTGAAATGCTAAACAAACCTATTACAAACTATCCTCTCAACTAGTTGCTATCTTTCAGCGAGAAGGTGAGCCACAGGAGGTGTGCTCCTCCAAAGCGAGTGCTGAGGAACAATATAGCGATGTGGTGAACAAAGATCCCAAATGTGAAAGTACAATATATAGACATGAGGAGAGCCTTATAGAAACTTCAAGAAGGGCACCCAAAACTCCAATTTGAATTCAACACTTTTCCCTCCAAAAGGTGGCGTCCTTTTTCCCTTAATAAAATATTTCACCTTTTTATAAAAATCAATCTTTTCCTCAAGTAGGCGTCCTTTTTCACTTAACCCATAATTTGGCCTCAAAATATAATTTATCTCTCAATGAAGCATTTACCCATAAAGTCCCCTTTTTAAAAACAACATAAAGTTATAACGCTAGGCAAGGGGGTGTTATAATATTAAAATATAATATTATAATGTGAAAATACTTATCTCTCCATAGAAAATGTACCAAGAGGCCAAAAATCCAATACCAACTGCACTGGCTGAAGAAGAGAGCCAATCGCATTGCCGCCAATAGGACCACTGCCAGAAATAGAATTTACTAAAAATAGTAAATTCATGAAGTTGCTCGAAACACCAAACCAACTACACCACTGCGAAGCTCTCTGAAAACCTAGAAAGAATCCGCAATTCAATTTCCAAACTTTGAGCAACAACCTCCTCAGAAACGGGAAACCCTAATTTCACCATCCGAGTAGCCTACGGGCCTCCGGAATAGGCCAACGGCCAATTGGAAAGATCACATTAGAGAAGGGGAAATTATAGAATGTTCTTCTTGACCACTCTTTGGAAAGTTGCCTCTGGTGGTTTGTTGTTGGAGTTGGTCTTGGTCTTGCTGAGACAAAAGTTGACATTGGTGGGGTTGGTGTTATGGCAGCGGGCCCCTTGTCTTTCCTTGGACTTTGGGTTCTTTGCTGTTCTTGGGTCTATCTATGTTTGCACCCCTTTGTTAGCGCCTGGGGTTTGGTCCCTTTGTTCTGATGTCCGGTTGTTGTACAATCTTGACTTTGTGGGTTTTATTTTACTGCAGTTGATCTGATTTGGTCTCGGATTTACTTGTTTCAGAGGATTGCTGTCAGCCTCTCTGTCTTCTCGCTTCTTTTCCTCCGGGGCTTGGGCTTTATTAGAGGTGTTTTTCTTTCTATGAAGCCTCTGGTAAGTTTACTATCATTGTTTGTGTGGTGATAGTGGGTTTGTTTTGTAAGTCTTTCTGGTGGTGGTGGGGGCTATGCCTTGTTTCAAAGTTGTTTGTTTTTTGTTTGGAGCCTTCATGAATGGTTTGCTTGAGGGAGATTCTTTTTGTAGTGGTTATGTCTGTTGCTCTGCTTTTCTGCCTCTTGAGGGTTGGGGTTTTGAGACTTTTTGGACTTCCTTGTCAGAGGCGATGGTTGTTGTTTTGAAGAAGCTAGTTTGTCACTCTTGCGCCTTCAAGATATTCAAGGGTGCTATGAACTCCCTGGTTTTGTGCTTTTCTTTTTTGGCTGGGCTGTGCTTTATTTTCTTCATGAAGAGCAAGGTGCTACTATTGAACTTGGTTGTTGCATTTGCTCTCTCTACAGGAGTGTTAGCTTCCTTTTTGTCTTTGCAGATTTTGTCTCCTATGGAGGTGGAGACCTCTCCTTTTGAGGTGGAGACCCCTCCTATTGAGGTGGAGTTGGGTTTTGTGAGTGTAGAGGGTTGCTCTTGCTTCTTCAGTGGGCTTTCTCCCTTGCAACTCCTATTGAGATGGAGGCCATTCCTATGGAGGTGGAGGATGGGTTTGTAGGTGACTTCTTTCTGCTGTGGGCAGGGTATTCATGGTGACTTCTTTTGTAGAGGTGGAGTGGCAAGATGGTTGACGGGAGCTCTTTGCTTCTTTAGTTTTAGTGCTCTTCATGGCCCAAAATTTTGGTTCTCTGAGCGGCAGGTTGGTTGCAGGATGGTTTTTCTAGGAGAGTGGATAAGCTCGATGGTGTGGTTGTTGGGATTGTCTGGCCCACCCTTGGGGTGGATGCTATTAAAGGTTGTTGTGTTTACAGTTCAACAGGTGCATGTCGGCCTGTATTGCTAGCCGCGAGGCCTGTTTTGAAGGTTGATTGGGTGTTGGACCCATTTATACCTGCTTGTCATGGTTTGAATTTTGACTAGTTTTTCCACCCTTGGGGTGGTTGTTGTTGTTGGTTGGCTGTTGTTTTGCAGCTTTGTGTAATATCCCTTGCTACTTCTGATCTAAATTTTCCTGCAAGGAATATCGTAAGGGTTACCAAAATGTGAAACAAAGATCTTGGTTACTATGACCTTCTAACACTTTAGGATTTTTCACCTAAACGAGAGGGATAGACCAAAATGTCAATGTTCACACTTTTTAAACCACTGTAGAATTCCTTACAAAATCTGGCCTAAGTTTGCCTCAAGGAATATTGTCAAACACTTCACTTACAAACTCTTAACTAGCTGTTTCTGAGTTTTCAGTTTGCTTTCTTGTCTTCAAATGGCTTCAATTGAAATCTAATACCTTGCAAATTATCTCTACAATATCTAGATAATGAACTAGATAGAAATGCAATCTCTTTTGGCTTTTTACATGCAAAACATATGAACTCTACTTGAAAAATACACTCCTACAGCCAACTGACATTTTTACAAACAATTGGCATGCATACTCATATGTTGATCTAGATCTAATCAATATAAGCATTACATCAAATAATTGGCATGCAACTTATCCCTCCTTTATTGAATGCAAATTCTAATACATTGCTGATTTAAATTTGCCAAGACTCTTGGCTTCACAATAGATATGCAATACAATGCCAAAACTGATATCAATGATCACCTACAGAAGCTACACATGAGAAGTCTGATTATGATATTATGACCTGAAAGTAACATTACAAGGCAATGAAATGACCTCAAAGAACCTAGATTATGAGTCCTCCAAATTGATGAAGAGATGGTAGCCATAACCCCTGCAATGGATATCTCTTGAGGCCAAGTCGCACCTCTATGAGAACCGCCACTGTTTCTGATCAGAACTTCATGAAATAAAATATTTAAACCCTGTATTCCTCCAAATAGTCATCAATCCTCATCGTCTCACTTCTAGGGAGAGAGCGCCCAAGGTGAGAGGTGAAATCGATGGTTATTAAGCTCCCAATCTGCAAATATGTGACATCTGATATGCAAGTCGATAGCTGCTCAGTAGCTTCCAAACACCCTTTGACAGTGCCTCCCTGTTTGTCACAACCACAGAAAATAATGAAAGAGACCTCCAACGTCTTCAGATATCTCCAAATATCATCGTCCTTCCTCACAAAATAGAGCGCTTCAACCAAGACATGAAATAGATGTCTTCCCAAGCAATTATAAGCAAAATTATGGCTCCTTAAGATGACTGGAAACGACTGAAATTAAAATCAGAATACATGTAGCCCAATTTGATTTGTCTCTAATGATGTAATATGCAGCTCCAAACCAAATTGTCTTCCCCAAATGCTTCTATAAGCTGATGTGAAATATCTATCCCCAAATTTGGCCAAAGGCCACAAATTTGCAATGCAAGCACAAGCTGAACTTCTGAAATGAAGCCCACAACTGGCAATAATCTCAGCTTATAGTTTCATAGCCTCGAAATTGCTCAACCAATGAGAGTTTTGTTCCCAAAGGCCAAAATAGAAAATCTGTAGAAACCCTAGGCTTCTCCACAAACATCAAATGCAATCTTCAATTCCTGGATATCCAAAAATGAGCCCTTAAGATCCTTTTATACTTTTCTTGGAAGAGCTCACACACTTTTCTTGCCAATGTGGGATAAAAGATATATTTTCCCCTTAGCATACATATCTCCACATACTTTAATTTAATTTAATTTTATATTTAATATTTTATTTTTGCACTTTATTATAATATTAAAATATAATTCGTTAAGTGCAAACATGATATCAAACATTTGGTTTCCCAACATCCAGATAAAACATGTTCTCCAATATCCGAAAAACAACATTATGTTTTCCAACACGTAATGTTTTCCAACATTCAACATAACATAGGAAACCCCCTTACAACTACTAAATCCAGGAGAAGGAGCCAACCACTGACTCAGAAATCTGCGAAACAAGACCCTCAGTACAACTCCATTAGCCTACGAGGATTAGGAAATAGGCTAATCCACCGACAATTGATGCTCACGAAAATGGGGACATTACATTTTGTGAGTGGCCTTTTGGCCTGTTTTGCTGGCATTGTTGCCTATTCTACTTTGCTATTTTGTTGGCTACAAGAGCTATTTCTTGTTACTGTCTCATCTTGTAGCTGTTCCTTGTCTTGCTGTTCTTATTTCTGAATTTTTCTTGTTATAAAAGGGATTTGTTGATTTGATTTTCGTGACCGCACCAACATAGAATAAAGTTCACCAACGGTCACTCTATTCTCTCTTGAACAAAGTCTCCTACATGCTAAGATTGCGAGAGAGATCATGCATTTAACTCCAAGGTTCCTTCATGCAGTGGATAGTCTCAATTGGCTTGATGTGATTTGCTAGTATTTCAAGGGGACTTACTTAATTGTTCAACAGCGGAGAAAGGAATTTGAATGCTCGAAAGGTTTGTCTATAAAGCTCTTGTTTCCTAAACTAACCAGAAGGTACTAAATTTAAATGGTTGCAGGGATAGAAGATAATATGGACTATTCTACGCGTGGGACGTGGAGATCAATTTTCACAAGCCTCAACTAGATTCCGCTTTGCCTCACTTCGGACAACTTCCACAGAATCGGTGCAATCTTCAAAGGGAGTAACTAAAGGTATTCAGATTAGAATTCAACATTGAAGACACCATCACGATGACACATACCAACATGAAGATCGTAATCGAAGTTAAGTCCACAAGTTTCCAGTTGACCACGCAAGGTGAACTCACCATCAGCAAGCCCACTAGTGGTATGGATAGACAAAGCTTGCTCGAATCAAACACCACATTGCATTATTACTATCTACTTGCATGAAATGAAATTTACTCTACTTTAAGTTACTATTCGAATCAGAAGGATGAAGAAACCTTGCTAGCTACTCACAAGAAAAGATGAGATCATCATCAATGAAAACTCTTTTTATTGAGAAAGTGTTCACAACAATTTCTTACAAAGTTTTCAAAGGAAAAAACTTTCCTTCTTCAAACTACACTACTGATCTACGCTATGCTACTTCTAAGCTGTCTCTCTATTCTAATCTCTACTCTAATCTCTACTGTCTAAATGAATTACAAATGAGGGGGGATGCCCCTTTTATAGTTGGCCAAATCCAGTGGACGGCTCAAATTCAATTACAATGAAGGGCTCAGATCGAGCCACATAAACCCTAACCCTAAAAACCGCCACCAAGAGGAGTGGGGTAATAAATGAGTAATTAATGGCTGCATCCTTCTAGAAGATTCTCGTCTAGATACGTGTTCCCACTATTCCTTTTCTGACTGCAAACTGGATGAGTCTGGTCGCCACTGCTTCAACTCCTTGGACTGGTATGGCAGGCACGTTCTTAATCTGAAACCTCAAGGCTGTAACTTTTTATCCTGTTCGTTGATGATTTTCCTCCTTGATGTCGTTCTTCAACTTTGAAGTACTTGATGTGACCATTAACACTTGGGTTCCCATCTAAGCTTGGAAGGATTCTCTTGTCTTGAACTCAAACATTTTTTCTTTGCCACTCGAGTTGAGCACATACAAGGTCTCAAAACTTAGCCCTCCAACACCTCCCTTCGTGCAATGTTGTCTTGGAGTACTTGCTCCATCTTCCTAAGTCATCATGCCTTGCCTCAATGTTCATTCTGCAAAACAAACGAAAGAAGAGCATCAAAACACTTTTAATATAAATTCGCTTTACTTACCTGATCTCTATGTTCTAATCTCCAAGGCCTGAGTGATCTCGGGATCTGATAGGGTTCGTCGTTTTTCTCTAGCCAACTTTGCTTTCTTCATGATTTTTCATCATCTGTAGGCTGGGCGTATAACACCTGTGCTTCATATTTTAATGCCTTAGACAAATTTCATCTTCCTCAAGGATGTATTCAAGAGATGCATTTTCATTTTATCGTTTAACTCTTATCATATCTTCATCTTTTCTCAGGTTCCTGATGTCTTGAGCTTCACTTCTTGAGGGTGTCTTCTTTTATTTCCATGACTTAGACAAAATTCAGGCCATCTTGATCCTAGATGCACCTAACCCCTTCTTCCTTCTTTTCTATGCCTTAGAAAATTTCACACACCCTGATATTTCTGCCTTAGAAAATTTTTATTTCCTCTGGAAAATTTCATCAAGCAGGTGTCTGAGTAAAAATATTCACTTTAGAATCTCTAGAGAAGTGTAGAAGACTTCAAAATCCATCGCCTGTCGCAAATATCCAGTACCCAGAAGAAAATTCCCCTCAGAAGGCGCAAAATCCATGGGTATACAAACGAAGGGGTTCATTTAATTTTTTATTATTTTCGCCTTAGAAAAATATTTCTCAGTTGAATTTATTCTTACTCATTCTCCTTGGGCGTAGCTGGAGATTTTCATCACTTGGAAAATATTTTACGAGTCTTCTTCACCAACTGGGCGCATGTGGAGTGTTGTGGTTTTAATTTCCATGCCTTGAAATTTTATGAATTCTCTCTCAAGGTAAGGTGCATTCAAGAGGTGGCACTTCAAATTTCAAACACTTAGAAATTATTTTAACTCTTTCTCTAAGGTTCAAGCGTATATCAGGGGTCCTACTTCAAATTTCTCAGACTTGGAACATTTTATGAAATATGCCGAGCCAATTTTTTTTCATTTTTACAACTCAACAACAAGAATCCGTTAGGGTGAGTTGTAATGTCCCCATTTTTAGCCCTACACTTTTCAATGATTGATAGCCTATTCTCGGTTTGTTGTCGGCTAGTCAGAGGCAGAATTAGGGTTTCCGGCTACTTGATAGTCCCTTTTGAAGATTCAGGGGTTTCCGTGTTGGAGTTTGGCTGTTTGGTTTCTGGATTCCTTCAGGGTTTTCAGAGAACTTCACAGAGGTATGACATGCAATTGCGTCAGGCAACTTTTCCGGACTTACTATTTTTAGTAAGTTATGACGGCTACAGTTTGGAGTCGCGGATTTTGGATTGCGGATTCTTTTTGGGTTTTCAAAAAGCTACGCAATGGTGTCGCATGCACTTTGATCCAAGCAACTTTCCGAATTTACTATTTTTAGTAAATTCTATTTTTAGCAGTGGTCCAGTCAGCATCAGCTCAGAAAGCTTTCCTCTTCTGGCAGTTCAGTTGGTAATATTGATTTTGGCTTTAAGGTGCTCATTTAGGAGAGAAGTTATTTTAAATTAATAATGTTTTATTTTCATCTTATGACCCCTTGGTCTAGTGTTACAACTTTAAGTTGTTTTAAAAAGGGCGACTTTGAGGGTGGTCATCTCATGGGGAATTATTTTGATATTTCTAAAGTAAAAAATGCACAAGGAGAAAGGTACGCCAACTTTGTTGAGGAGATAAATTTTAAATAAAAGTCAATTAGCTTTGAAAGTGGGACGCCTATGCTTGGAGGGAAATTGAAGTCAAATTCAAATTGGAATTAGGGCTCACTTTCTAGAAGTTTCTGAAGATTCCTTGTTGAGCTTATAAATAGAGACCTCTTCTCTTCATTTCAGTATCTTATGTCTTGAGTAAAGTTATGCTGTCGGAATGGTATTTGGATTGCTTCGAGGAATGAATGCCTCCTAGCCTTGGCTCGACTTCTTGCTTGAAATACAGCAACTAGTGGAGAGTTAGATTGTAGTTGAGTGAGATTTGTAGTGAGATTTTGCATTGTAGAAGTTGTTTTGCATTTGTAGTTCAGTTTCTTGCATTTTAATCAAAATTTGGAGTTGCTGATTTTGTATTGCAGATTGAAGTTTATACTCATAAGTCTTTGGGCAAATTTATTTTGGTTCTGGGTAGTTTACCCATGCATTTGCTAGCCTTGGGCGCCTCTCTATGCCAAGTTGCAGATTTTTTAGAGGTGTCTTGGATTTTATCTTGTTGGTAGAACATTTCTTGAGGCTGTTCCATTTTGTTTTGCCTGGCAAGTGTTTAGAAAAAAAAATACTTCAATTTGTCTGCTGTTTCTTTGTCTAGTCTTCATTGTCATCATCCTAGCTTTCGTTTGCATCAAGTCTCATGTCATTCTGGCAAGTATTGAGTGAGTTGTGAGCATTTTAGTGGATTCTAGGGTTGCTGGTTATGCATATTAAGTTGCTGTTCTGTCATATCAACTTGCGTAAAGTCTGTCTTTTGAGTTGGGTTTGGGTTGAAAGTCTTTGTGATCATTGAGGAGACATTATACTATATTGCAGCATGGTTAGACTTTCTTATTTTATGTATTTGGCAGGCAAATCTCTAATTATTGTAAGCTGAACAGTAGTACTATTAGCAATCTTACTTCTTCTCTGTTATTTTATTGTAATACCCGCTGGATAAGTGGAAGAGGCTGGCTTGCTGCCTATTTACTTTGATTTGCATTGTAATATCTTATATCTCCGCCCTGTGGTAGCTCCATTCCCACTCCGGGTTTGAAAGCACATTCTGGGTGTTGAGTTTACTTTCAGCATAATAGAAGATAGGGATCCTCTGACCATATGCTCGTCGTCATCCGGCACATTCTTGGTTAGAGTTCTTTATTCAACATTGCTTTGAGATCCTCTGACCATATGCTCGTCGTCATCCGGCGCTTTCTTGGTTAGAGTTGAATTCCGCATCGTTTTGGTTTAAGTGCTAACCCAAATGGATGTGTGTTGCATTGCTCATTGTAATTGGAAATTGAAAAAAATTGGCTTAGAATATTTCAGTGGTATTAGAGCCAAGATCCTGCCATCCTGTGCCCAACAAGGTTTAGTTGACAGTCGAATGACAGAGAATTCAGTTTCTACATTAGAGATCAGAACGAAGTTTAGTTCAGTTTAGAAGTGGCAATTAAACATGGCTAAGAAGGAAGAGATAAAGCTGGAACAAACACTTTTTACGGCTGGAAATAGACTTGACAAAGAATTTCAGTCAAGGGAAGATGAAGAGAATAATCTTCAAATATTGGAACAATGTTTGAGATAGGTGAAGCAGTCACCTTCTTATTTGATGCAGTTGGCAATGTCACCTACAGTAACCTTTTTAAAACAACTCTATTGGTTGGGACATCCAGATGAAGAAACCAAGCTGTTGATTTCTTCTTGCTTCATGGAGATGATGAGAATTACGGCTCCCCTAACACCCTATGATGATGAAACCATGAAAATCATTCTGAATATGATTGTGGAGAGTTTTCAAGACCTAGATGAAACGGGAAATAAATTGTTTTCAAGAAAAGCTGCTATATTGAAGACATTTTCAGAAATTAGAGTTTTCCACCTTTTGATAGATTTAGAGATGGAAATTCAAATGTATTGTTTGTTTAATTATCTCTTCTCTTCAACTTGGAGTGAGCAAGAAAAGGATGTTATTGCAGCTGTGAAGAATATTCTTGTTCTCACCATTAATGAGGTTGATGAAATTCTGCCTAGTGTCCAATGTTTCCTCTTGGACGCATATGAACATGAAGAAGAGGATTCTCCTATTGCTGCTATGCTGATTAAGGAATTGTTTAATCATTGTGAGGAGAAACTGAAGCCACTTTCGGAGAAATTAGAGCAAGATGCAGGAAAGATTAGTGGTCATGATGATAGAGATGTTTCCAATGAGTCCATACCCGATCATGTTGCCGATTTGGTAAAGATGGATTCTCTTCATGTTGCTGCCCCAACTTCTCAAGAAGTTCTACATGAAGAAATCAGCGTAATACTTCCTCATGGTGAAGATAATGACAGTGAAGTTTTCAAAACAGCAAGCAATGAAGATTCTTCATTTCACTATGGTGGTGACATTGGGTTTGAGCAGCAAACTGAGGCATGGGAGAGAAATAATTTTGATGTTATCAGCTTAAGTGATTTGGGAGTTGACTTATTTAAGGAGTCATCACTTCAGAAGGAGCATGATAAGCTTTTTCCTGTTGATCATCTTAATCAACCTACTAGCATTTGGGATCCAGGTGTGTTGGCACCAAGGTATGAAAGAGAACCTTTGTGGGATGAGTTTCTCTTTGATCTTGATGAAGAACAAAAATCAGATTGCTTTGCAAACTATGAGGCGGCCATTGGAGGGGAAGATGTCTTTGAAGATGAAGATTGTTCAACAAAGTTCCCTTATGAACTCTTTGAAGTGGTTGCAACCGCTAAAGAGGAGTTTGTTGCTACAAAAACTTTCCAAACAGCGGATGATTATGATCCATTGAGCAAATGGGATGCTGCTATAATGTTTGATCAAGGAGACAGTAATGAAGAAGAAGAGCTAGAAGACCTTATGGCTCTTGAAGATGGAAAGTTTGGAGGTATTACTAAACACAAATCTAATTTTTCAATGTGTGAAGCTGATTGCAAGCAATTGATTGAACAATTTGTGGAGTATGATGCTCTTTATGACAATGAGCATTCTCAACAAGGTGGTGAAAGACAAGAATGTTGGAGTAGCTTTGAGGGCAGCAAAGGCATGAAACTAAGTTCTAATTTTTAGTTGCAGCCTATCAACAGTTTACCATCTTTGCATACTCTTGAAAGGGAAGATCAAGTCAGAGAGACCTTTGAAGAGGAAGTGCGAGTTCTATCCCAATTTGATCGCACTCGCAGTTTGATTGAAGAGCTCTACTGGAAGGCTCAGCTGGAAGAGAGACTAAGAGGAGTAAAAGATGAAGTTGCTCTTCCCAATTTGCAACTTATCAGAGATTCTTTGGAGACCTTGAAGTCCGAGTACATGCACTTGATTGAAGACTGAGATTGTGCCATTGAAGTTGCAAAGAAGAACGTTTGTGCTTTTCAAGAAAAGGAGAGTATGGTTGATGAGCTCTCTCTGGAGCTCGAATCAACAAGGGACATGTTGAAAGAAACTCAGTTGGCTCTAACGGAGGCTGAAGACCAGTTTGCAGATTTCAAACTTTTCAAGGAGCAAGAGGGTGCACAAAGAGCTGAAGAAATCAAGCGAGTGATTGGAGAGCTTGATTGTCTTCAAGAGGAGTTTGATCTTGAAAGCATCTCAAGAAAATCAGACGTTGCATGTGCTGATTTGGAGCAGCAAGATGAAAGGAATAACTTTCAAGTTTTTGACAATCCTCTCTTTGAAGAAGGTGATGAAGGAGATTGTGGCAATCCTCTCTATGTGATGGAAGATGAAACAGAGAATGAGACTGATTATGGTTTCCAGTACTTGGATGCTTTGATCTCACTCCATGTGGATGTGCCACATTTGCTGATTAGTAATGAATGCATAAGTGGGTTTGAGGATGAAGATTCTACATGGGAGGTGACGAAGCAAGGTAATTCCAACATCTATGACATCAAGGTGTTGATGAGACAAGTCGTGGTAGCTGTTGGTAACTTCGTTACAGTAGCAACGAGTGAAGATTTCAGACCTACTACTTAGGAGGAATGGGAAAAAGGTGAACTAGACTTTGGTGGTTGCACTCTTGACAATCCATCCCTTGGATGGAATGATGTTTGGAATGATATTGATCAGTTTTGGGAGCTAAATTTGAAGCCACTCTATGTTTCATACTCCCTTAATGTGGAAACTTTCATGGTTAAGCTTCAAGGATTTACTAGATGGGACATTAGTTTCGTGAGAAGGCACTTGGTTCTCACTAGCACTTGGGAATGTGTAGAGATTTCTTTTTAGTGTGTTGAAAATCACTTTCAGTTGGGTATCCATGCTTGGGATTCTCAACTTGGGTTGTTAGAGTTTATTACTTATGGAAAAGACTTTTGGAGGGATAAGGATCAAATTTCCAGATTTGTTGATGTTGTTCCCTTCTTTTCCAGCTACTTGATGGTTCTGTTTGTTCATTAACAAATGGATTGGAGAGAAATTTTGAATATGGGTTGGAGAGATCAACGATTGGTAGTTCTTGGAAGTGACTTTCAGCTCAGACAAGGGCAAATTTTGAGACACGAGCTTGCTGGTTGTAGGCAGACCAACCACCTTACTTATGGAGTTATTTTCATTCAGGAGAGTTGGTTCCTCACTCCCGATCAAAGAAGTGGTAGTTTTCTGATGGAGATGGCTTTAGCGTGTTTTTCAACCATTTTGGAGGTTTGTGATGCAAACTCTGATGGTTTATTTTAATTATTGGTTCATGACAGCGAGCTACCCCATGCTTTGATTCTACATTTTGAGACTCTTGGGGTTGGAATTGTGAAAAACTTCTTCAGACTTCATAGTTGTACCATGATAATTCAGTTGAGGCATAGGGAATTCATGTGGAGTCATGTGTTTGAATTTGTTGAGCTCTTGCAAAGGATTGCCTTCCTCTTTGCAAGAGGATTTGGAGATGTCACATTTGCAGTCATGGTTCTGTTTGTTACTATGTGGAGGTATGCTGAAGAGTTCGATTTTTAGTTGAGTAGACTATCTTTCCTTTGGCCTAGGATTGTGATAGACATTGGTATGTGTTGACGTGGTTTTTGAGACCGCACCAACACAGAATAAAGTTTCCCAACGGATACTCTATCCTCTCTTGAACAAAGTATTCAGCATGCTAAGATTGCGAGTAAGATCATGCTTTCAACTCCAAGGTTCCGAATACTTAGAATACCCTCAGTTGGTTTGATGTGAGTTGCTGTGTTCTCACGAGGGGACTTACACAATTGTTCGATAGCTGACAACAGACAGTAGACTAAGGGCTTTGCGTGTAATTCGAATGATTTGGCAAATGAGCACAAGTTTCCTAATCCTAACCGGAAATGAACTGAATTAAAAAGGGGTGTAGGGCCTAAGAAGTTAATCTTTTATCTAAGGATGGAATGTGGGATCAATCTCGACAGACTTCGACCAGACTCTGCTCCGCCTCACGTTGGACAACTTACACAAAGTCGGTGCAATCTTCAAGGGAGTGGCAAGAGGTTTTCAAATTATAACTCAACATGTAAGCACCATCAGAACGACGCATACAAACACATGAATCACAATCGAAGTTAAGTTTGTAAAGTTTTCCAGTTGACCACACAAGGCAGACCTGCCGTCAGCAAGCCGCTAGTGGTATGGATAGAAATGAAGTTGCCTCAATTAATACCACAAGTCCACAACTAACATCTACTTGCATGAAAGTGAAAACTACTTTACTTTAAGCTACTTCAAGATACTACGTGAATTGGAAGGACGAAGAAGCCTCAACAACTATTCACAACAAAGAGGAATTCACCATCAATGAAAATTCTTTTATTATGAAAGCATACATGACAACTTCTTACAAAGTATCCAAAGGGAAGACTTTCCTTCCTTTTCAATCTACACTACTTTACTTTCTATTCTATCAACTTCTCTCTACTCCTCTAAGCTCTGCCTCTACCTCTAAATCTAATTTCTAATGAATTACAAATGAGGGGGACTCCCCCTTTATATAGCTAGCCAAGTCCCAAAAGACGGCTAGGGTTACAATCGGCTGGATGGCCCAGAATTGTGCCACCTCAGCCCTAAACAAGATTTGTCCTAAAAACCCCCACAAAGGAGAGTGGGGTAATAAATGAGCCATAATGTCCACCATCATCCTTCTAGAAGATTCCGTTTGTAGACGCGTTCACACTGTTCTGAATCTTCCTTCTTGACTTTTGTTCTTCAACTTCTTTGTCACTTGAGCTAACACTTAGCCAATTTCTTGCAACTTTTTCTCCTTTCGAAGTTGAAATATCATCTTGGATCACTTAAATCATTGTGCTCCGGCCTTGACATTCCTCCTGCAAAACAAGCAAGGGGAAGTATCAGAATATTTCTTAACTCAACTGATTTTCACGTTCATCGCCTTTGGTAGCCAACTTCTGCTTTCTTCATGATTCCTCATGCCTTAGCCAAATTTTTAATCCATCCTCTTCAAGGGCGTATCATCTACTTCAACTGCATCTTTAAGAAATTCATTTCACCTACTGGAGCTCCGACAACTTTGATTTTATCCATCTCTGGCTCAAGAAGATTATCATCACGAAGAATTTAAGCAAATTCACCTAGGTAGTTTCTTTCAAATTCATCGTCTGGAGGATTTCACCTTGAAAACACATTTTCTTCATTTTGCCTTAGAAAATTTTCAAATTTCCCTTAGGAAAACTTCACAACCTGGTGCCCATTTAAAATCTTCATCTCGGAATCCTTGACAAGCTGTGGAAGACCTTAAAATCAACTCCTCATCGGCAATCTTCGATACCCAGAAGAAAATTTCCTCCAGAATGCGTCGAATTCATGGGTACCCAACGAACGGGTTCATTTAATTTTCTTGAATTTTGAACCTTAGAAAATATTCTTTCATCAAATTTATTCTCGTTGTTCGATCCCCAAGTATTTCTTTGCTCTGACTTGGAAAATTTTTATCGACCCGTGCAGCTGGCATTCACCGACTTCACCTTTGGAAACTTCACTCGGACTACAGGAAAAAGATTTTATCACTTCATTAGACTTAGGCATTTTTTTCTAAGGAGAAAATATTTTGCCTTAGAAAAATTTTAAATCATCTTGGAAATTTTGTCTTAGAAAATTTTATATCCAGCTCGATCAACTTTGCCTGTGAAAATACCAACTTCACTCAGAAAATTTTCATGAAGGCGCCTAGCATATTTTACCCCTCACTCACCATTTTGCATTTTTTTCTTCACATTGAAAAATATTTATTTGAAGCTCAAACGGCTTAGCAATATTTTCTTTTTCTTCACTTAACTTCTTAGGCGCATAGCACTTGGAGAAAAATATCACCACGCCTAGCACTTTATTTCATACTTCACACGCCTTAGAACTTTTCTAACACTTCACCACCTTAGGCGCATCTGAGGCTTGAAGAAGAAAGAACGCCTAGCATTTACCAAGCTCCCACCACGCCTTAATCACCTTTCTCCTCACTTGCCACCTTCACTTACTTTTACCCTCCTAACTTGGGCGCATTTGGAGGGGTGAGGAGGACAAAACTCTTTGACTTTGTTGACTTGCTTCTTTCCTGGGCGCATTTTGGCCTAGCTGGAGGACGAATTTCTTACTTGGAAAATTCTCATGCATGTTATGCTTGGAGGTGGGCGCATTTTACTATGTGTGAAAGACGAGAATCTTTGACCCTTTTGACTTTGCATGGGCGCATTTGTGTAAGAGAGAAGAATTTTGAATCCCCAACGCCTTGGCATGTGCCTCTTCACCTTCTTCATTTTTGTCTTCATATGGCCTCAAATGGGCGCATTTTGGGGTGAGAGGAGGATAAGTTTTGTTGACTACTTTGACTCATTTGTTTTTGGGCGCATTTTGATGTAGGTGGAGGATGGGCGCATTTTGAAGGTGATGGCGGATATTCTTAACACTTAGAAAATTTTTCAACTTCCCTTCCTCAAGGTGGGCGCATTTTGCCTAGGCAAGTGGATAAGCATTTCACACTTATAAATTTTTCATGCCTGGCTTGTGAGGAGGGCGCATTTCACAGGGGGTGGAGGATGAAGCATCATACTTAGATTTTTTTTAAACTTCTTCATCCCTTGAGGGCGCATTTTTCCCCTGGAGGTGGATGAAACTTTGCCTTAGAAAATTTTTCATGCTTCCACTTCACCAACTTTTCCTGGAGGGCGCATTTTAGCATGTGTGGAGGATGAACTTCAGACTTAGACATTTTTTTTTTTCTTCGTTTTCGCCAGTTTTCATGCTCTGCTATTTATAGTAAGCCTTCTGAATTTGCATCTATGAAGCTCGGAATGACTTGAAATTTTGCACACTGCATCCTCGTAACCTTGTTGCCCTGTCGACACTGCCATTTTTAACTGACCTGCTATTTTTAGCACGTTTCTGGAGGTGGCTTACTATAAATAGTAAACGCTCGCTTTTGATAGCTCCACTGCTCCGATTGAATTGAAATTTGAATGAGGTGCTCCTCACCACGTGACCTTACTGTCAACATCAACGCATGCACCTGATTTACTATTTTTAGCCAGTTTCCAAATTGACTTACTATAAATAGTAAGTGCTCCGATCGACTTGAAATTTTACCAGCAGATAGCTTGAAGGACGCTGATCGCGGTGGTTTACACCGGATTTCGAAGATTCTGACCTTTTGCGCCTCTTTTTGGGTCGAGAAGGCTGGAAACCCTAATTAGCTCTGCATGTGTATCAAATGAACTCTGTTTGCTCTCGTTTCTGTGGCACTGCGATCAGCTCGTGATTCTGAACTGCTGGGAGGCGGCTGCCGGGACACACCTACTAAAAATAGCAAGTTCCTTACTGGGTGAGTATCTGCGTTTGCATGTCACACCATCGAAGCTATCGAAAAACCCATCAGGAATCACGAGCATGCAAAAATACTGACATGCAAACCCTAAGCCTTCGGAAGAATTTTGGTCCCGAAATTAATTCTCGTTTTGCATGTTATCTTGGTTCGCGAAGGTCTTGAAACCGGAAGGAATATGCCAACATGCAAAGAAAAACTGCATCGAGCCACGAAATTTGCCCGAAGTTGCTAAAATATTAAGTTGTCGTTTTAAGCTCTCAAATTTTGCGCAGCGGCGATATGCTCTGAGCGGTGTGGTATCCGGAATCTCAAAATGCTAACTTGAATTGCACAGCAATCTCACTTACTAAAATAGTAAGTACCTAGAATTTGATGAAACTTGGCTGGAAACCTGCTGGATGTCTGCTGACAACAATGTTAAGCTCAATTTTCAATATATTCACTTTATTCGACCTCAAAATTGTGAGGCTCAAAACCCTAATTTTTTAGGACTTAGCCAAATTCCGTTTAAGCTACTTGAGACGGGAGCGTCCCTCCACTTGAGACCATAGAAAAGAGACAGACGGAGAGAGAGAGACACAAAAACCAAAGCCAAAAGACCAGAATGGAGCAAAAATTAGGGGTCCCCATCTTGAATGGGTCGATGTGTGAAAAGGTCACAACAGTATGGTTGATATTTTTGACTCAGAGCATTTTGGACATGAGACATTGCATGAAATTGATCTCAGTCCTTTAAGATTTCTCGGTTTGAGTATCTTGGACGGAAACATTCTGGAGTTACAAGGGAGGTTGGTGCAGCATTGGTGAGATGTCTTCACTGATGAGATCACACTGGTGCAGCATTGGCATGGTGGGTTTTCCCTGAGACAGACTTGGGACCCTGGGATCTTACTTGTTGGGGTATTGATCGGTTCTATATTCTCTGAAGTTGTGGTGGCATTGCTTGAGGACAAGCAATTTTGGGAAGGGCGGACTGTAATGTCCCCATTTTTAGCCCTACACTTTCCAATGATTGATAGCCTATTCCCGGTTTGTTGTCAGCTAGTCAGAGGCAGAATTAGGGTTTCCGGCTACTTGATAGTCCCTTTTGAAGATTCAGGGGTTTGCGTGTTGGAGTTCGGCTGTTTGGTTTCTAGATTTCTTCAGGGTTTTCAGAGAACTTCGCAGAGGTATGACATGCAACTGCGTCGGGCAACTTTTCCGGACTTACTATTTTTAGTAAGTTATGACAGCTACAGCTTGGAGTCGGGGATTTTGGATTGCGGATTCTTTTTGGGTTTTCAAAAAGCTTCGCAATGGTGTCGCATGCATTTTGATCCGAGCAACTTTCCGAATTTACTATTTTTAGTAAATTCTATTTTTAGCAGTGGTCCAGTCAGCATCAGCTTAGCAAGCTTTCCTCTTTTGGCAGTTCAGTTGGTAATATTGATTTTGGCTTTAAGGTGCTTATTTTGGAGAGAAGTTATTTTAAATTAATAATGTTTTATTTTCATCTTATGACCCCTTGGTCTAGTGTTCCAACTTTAAGTTGTTTTAAAAAGGGGGACTTTGAGGGTGGTCATCTCATGGGGAATTATTTTGATATTTCTAAAGTAAAAAATGCACAAGGAGAAAGGTACGCCAACTTTGTTGAGGAGATAAATTTTAAATAAAAGTCAATTAACTTTGAAAGTGGGACGCCTATGCTTGGAGGGAAATTGAAGTCAAATTCAAATTGGAATTAGGGCGCACTTTCTAGAAGTTTTTGGAGATTCCTTGTTGAGCTTATAAATAGAGACCTCTTCTCTTCATTTCAGTATCTTATGTCTTGAGTAAAGTTATGCTGCCGGAATGGTATTTGGATTGCTTCGAGGAATGAATGCCTCCTAGCCTTGGCTCGACTTCTTGCTTGAAAGACAACAACGAGTGGAGAGTTAGATTGTAGTTGAGTGAGATTTGTAGTGAGATTTTGCATTGTAGAATTTGTTTTGCATTTGTAGTTCAGTTTCTTGCATTTTAATCAAAATTTGGAGTTGTTGATTTTGTATTGCAGATTGAAGTTTATACTCATAAGTCTTTGGGCGAATTTATTTTGGTTCTGGGTAGTTTACCCATGCATTTGCTAGCCTTGGGCACCTCTCTATGCCAAGTTGCAGATTTTTTAGAGGTGTCTTGGATTTTATCTTGTTGGTAGAACATTTCTTGAGGCTATTCCATTCTATTTTGCCTGGCAAGTGTTTAGAAAAAAAAATACTTCAATTTGTTAGCTGTTTCTTTGTCTAGTCTTCATTGTCATCATCCTAGCTTTCGTTTGCATCAAGTCTCATGTCATTCTGGCAAGTATTGAGTGAGTTGTGAGCATTTTAGTGGATTCTAGGGTTGCTGGTTATGCATATTAAGTTGCTGTTCTGTCATATCAACTTGCGTAAAGTCTATCTTTTGAGTTGGGTTTGGGTTGAAAGTCTTTGTGATCATTGAGGAGACATTATACTATATTGCAGCATGGTTAGACTTTCTTATTTTATGTATTTGGCAGGCAAATCTCTAATTATTGTAAGCTGAACAGTAGTACTGTTAGCAATCTTACTTCTTCTCTGTTATTTCATTGTAATACCCGCTGGATAAGTGGAAGAGGCTGGCTTGCCGCCTATTTACTTTGATTTGCATTGTAATATCTTATATCTCCGCCCTATGGTAGCTCCATTCCCACTCCGGGTTTGAAAGCACATTCTGGGTGTTGAGTTTACTTTCGGCATAATAGAAGATAGGGATCCTTTGACCATATGCTCGTCGTCATCCGGCACATTCTTGGTTAGAGTTCTGTTGATGTGTTTTTCGTGACCGCACCAACGCAGAATAAAGTTGCCAACGGCTTCCCTATTCTCTCTTGATCAAAGTATTCCGCACGCTAAGATTGCAAGAAAGTTCGTGCGTTCAACTCCAAGGTTCCTTTAATGCGAATAGGCTCAGTTTGGCTCGATGTGATTTGCTGGTATTTCAAGGAGACTTACAGAATTGTTCGGCAGCGGAGAAAAAATTCAAATGCTCGAAAGATTTGTCTATGAAGTTCGGGTTTCCTATTCTAACCAGAAAGTACTGAATTGAAAAGGGTGTAGGGCCTAAGAAGTTTATGTTCTATTCTAAATGCAGGATATGTGGAGCTTCACTTCAATAGACTTCAACCGGATTTCACCTAGCCTCCGTCGGACAGCCTCAGCAAAATCGGTGCAATCTTCAAGGGAAATAGCAAAAGATGTTCAAATTATGACTTAACATGCATACACCATCACACCGACGCATATAAGCATATAAATCACAACTGAAGTTAAACTCAAGGTAATGTCCAGTTGACCACACAAGGCGAACTTATCATCAACAAGCCGCTAGTGGTATGGAATAAAGCGAAGCTATCTTAGTAAAACACCACACACCAAAGTAAGCTACATGCATGAATTTAAGCTACTTGGATACGAAAGGAAGAAGAAACCTTGCTAGCATTTGATGACAAGACGAATTCCATCATCAATGAAAAGATCTATTATCATAAAATGTGTTACACAACAATTTCCTCAAAAGTTTTCAAAGGGAAAACTTTCTTTCTTCTCCAAACTACACTATCGATCTACTTCTAAGCTACTTCTAAGTTGTCTCTCTATTCTAACCTCTACTCTAATTCTACTGTTTTCTGAGTTACAAATGAGGGGGACTCCCCCTTTATATAGCTAGCCAAGTCCCAAAAGACGGCTAGGGTTACAATCAATAGAGTGGCCAGAATCGTGCCACCTCAGCCCTAAATAATATTGCCCTAAAAACCGCCACAGAGGAGAGTGGGGTAATAAATGCGCCATAATGTCCACCATCATCCTTCTAGAAGATTCCATTTGTAGGCCCAGCGTTCACCTTTGTTCTCGATCTTCTTTCTTGGCGTTGTTCTTTGATTTCTTCCACTTGAGGGTTTTCATCTTCGTCACTTCGAGTTATACTAAGTCTTAACACTTAGCCATTTTCTTGCAAATTTTCCTCCTTCGAGATTGAAACTTGATCGTGCTTCCACTTCAAGTCATCATCACTTGATCTCGACGTTCCTCCTGCAAAACAAGCAAGGAGAGAAGCATTAGAACACTTCATAATGTAAGCTTAACTTACTTACCTGATTTTCACGTTCATCGTCTCCAGCAGCCAACTCCGCATTCAAATTCTTCATGCCTTAGCCAAATTTTCAATCCACCCTCTTCAAGGGCGTATCATCTTTGAGAAATTCATTCACCTGCTGGAGCTTTGACAAGCTTGATTTTATTCATCTCTGGCTCAAGAAAACTATCTTCCCGAAGAGCTTGGGAAAATTCACCCAGGCAGTTCCTTTCAAATTCATCGTCTGGAGGATTTCACCTTGAAATCACATTTTTGCCTTAGAAAATTTTCACATTTCCCTTAGGAAATTCATCAACCTGGCGCCCACTTAAAATCTTCATCCCAGAATCCTCGACAAGCTGTGGAAGACCTTAAAATTAACTCCTCATCGGCAATCTTCGATACCCAGAAGAAAATTTTCTCCAGAACGCGTCAAATTCATGGGTGCCCAACGAACGGGTTCATTTAATTTTCTTGAATTTTGAACCTTAGAAAATATTCTTTCATCAAATTTATTCTCGTTCTTCGATCCCCTCTGAGAATTTTGCTCTGACTTGGAAAATTTGTATCAATTCTGTGCAGCTGGCAATCACTGACTTCATCTCTGGCGGCTCATCTGTGCTTCAAGGAAAAATCCACCACCTCTCCAGACTTAGGCATTTTTCTAAGGGAGAACATTTTGTGCCTTAGAAAATTTTTGAATCACTTCGAAAATCTTGCCTTAGAAAATTTTATATCCAGTTCGAAAATCTTGCCTTAGAAAATACCAACTTCACTTAGAAAATGCTTTTGTTCATGCCTGGCACACTTGATTTGCCACTCACCGTTTTGTATTTTATTTCACACTAGGAAAATATTCCAACGCCTTTGGGGAAATTCCTTACTCACCACCCTAGGCGCCTAACATACTTGGAAGAATTTAAAATTACGCCTTAGCACTTTTTTCTTCACCACTTCACACGCCTTTTAAAAAAAATTCTCTAACACTTTGGCATTTATCTCACCACCCTAGGCGCATATTACACTTGAAGAAGGGAGGTTTAAAATCACGCCTTAGTATATTATCCTCACACTCTTGGCGCATATAGCATTTGATGGACGAAAAATAAAAATAAAACTACGCCTAGGGAAGCATCTTCAACACTCCCCTCCCTTGGCGCGCCTAGCATTTACCCTGTGTTCACCACGCCTTGGAGCATCTTTCACCTTATTTACCACTTTTATTTACCACTTACATTTCAACTTTGGGCGCATTTGAGGCATAGAGGAGGATGGGCGTATTTTGCATGTATAGAGGGATGAAACTTTAAGCGCCACCTCTTGTCTTCACATGCCCTTACTTGGGTGCATTTCAATATGCATGGAGGACGAGATTCTTTGACTTTGTTGACCAGCTAAAGATGGGCGCATATTGCCATTTGTGGTGGATAAAGTTCATTCAAACACTTTGACCTTGTTGACTCCTTGGGCGCATTTCAGCCTGGGTGAAGAACGAGTTTTGATACTTAGAAAATTTTCATGCTTGGCATCTTGAGTTGGGCGCATTTTGCTATAGGAGGCGGACGAGTTTCTTGCCTTAGAAAGTTTTTAGCATCTTGCTAGCATGTGGGCGCATTTAGCCTATGCTGAAGGATGAAACACTTTGACTACTTTGACCCTTTTGCTTGTTGGGCGCATTTAGCATAGGGAGGTGGATTTTTATACTTAGCATATTTTGAACATGCTACTTCCTTGAGCTGGGCGCATTTCAGCTAGGCAGGAGGATGAAAAACCTTGACCTCTTTGACTTTTTCAAGCTTCTTCTTGCATGGGCGCATTTTGGCCAGGCAGGAGGATAAAGCTCCAGACTTAGAAATTTTTTTTTTTTATCTTCCTCATCAGCTGGGCGCATTTTGCCATAGCAACTGGATGAAACTTCAGACTTAGACAAATTTCTTCGTTTTTTGCCAGCTTAAGTGCCCTGCTATTTATAGTAAGTTTTCTTGATTTCACACTTCTGAAGCTCGGAATGGCCTGAAACTTTGCACATCGCCTCCTCATAACCTTGTTGTCACCCTGCTATTTTTAGCCTGTTTCTGAAGGTGGCTTACTATAAATAGTAAGCTCATGTTTCTGATAGCTCCCAAGCTCCGATCGAGTTGAAATTTGGATGAGGCGCTCCTCACCACGTGACCTGCTGGCTGACACTGATGCATGCAACTGATTTACTATTTTTAGCATGTTTCCAATCTGACTTACTATAAATAGTAAGTGCTCGGATTTGACTTGAAATTTCACGGTAGGATAAGCTTGAAGGATCTTGTCGCGTGGTTTACATCCGGTTTTCGAGAAGATTTTGACTTTTGATGCCTATTTTTACCCAGGCTCGGCTGAGCCTAACTTGCCTTTGCATCGCGTTATCAAATGAACTCTTGTTGTTTCTCTTCCGTTTTGTGTACTTCGTCGGCTTGTGATTATATTTCTTGGGTGAAATTTTGCTAGGACACCTGCTAAAAATAGGAAGTTCCTTACTGAGTGAGAATACTCGTTTGCATGTCACACCATCGCGAAGCTCTCGAAAAACCCATCAGGAATCACCTGACATGCAAAAGAAACCTCGACATGCAAACCCTAAAAATAGCCTCGGAAGGCTGAATCCTGAAAGTGGTCGTCTCGACTTGCATATTACATCATCGCTGAAGATCACAGAAAAACCGAAGGAATATCGGACATGCAAAGAAAAACTGCAGCATCACGGACCCTAAAGTCGTCTTAGGAAGTGAGGATGCTAAAAATAGTAAGTTATCACATTTCGCTCAAATTTTGCCTGTGAATAGTACGATATACTCTGAATCTTTACGTATTGGCCTTCGGAACTTCAAAATAAAACGACAGAATTGCCACAGATAGCGGACTTACTAAAAATAGTAAGTACCTTGAATTTGATGAAAATTGGGTGGAAGCCTGTTTGGATGTCTGGCCCGACAACAATATTAAGTTCAATTTTCAATTTATTCACCTCATTTGACTAAGTGACCCGAGGAAGACTCAAACCCTAATTTTAGGACTTGGCCAAAATTTCACGTTTTAAGCTCAACGGCAAAGAAAGACAGTAGAGAGACAACAACAAAAACCAACCAACACCAAACCAAAAGCAAAGCCAAAATTAGGGGGGTCCCCATTTGCAATGGGGCGATGTGTGAAAAACGTCACAACAAGTTCTTTATTCAACATTGCTTTGAGATCCTCTGACCATATGCTCGTCGTCATCCGGCGCATTCTTGGTTAGAGTTGAATTCCGCATCGTTTTGGTTTAAGTGCTAACCCTAATGGATGTGTGTTGCATTGCTCATTGCAATTGGAAATTGAAAAAATTTGGCTTAGAATATTTCATGAGTTCAATCAAACCAGTAGTTACAAATAACTCGTTTCCAAGAATGCGCACTCAAGCTCAACAAGAGAGAGGCTTTCATATGGCAAGAGGATCGTCAGTGCCTTAAAAAAAATTGCAACTGATGGTGTAATGTCCCCATTTTAGCTGACATTGTTTGTTGAGGAGTGAGCCTATCATTTTGACCCTCGTAGGCTGACAAATGTGATGAGAGGGTCTCCCTTGGCAGTTATCCAGAGTTTCGGGAACATTACTCTTTCAGTTGATTTAGGTTGGGCCTTCGCAGACTCTTGCAGAGGGGTTTTTCAGATACTTTAGTTATAGTAAGTCAGCAGGCGGGAGCTGTTATTTTTTAGCAGGGCACCTGGGTTAGGTTGTCAGCTCAGTATCGACCCGGTTTGATGTTTGGTTGAGCAAACGAGAGTTATCAGAAGCGTTTAATAATAAATGATGGAATAATTAATTTGACTTTATAATATAAAGTCATTTTAATTAAATATTAAAGTGAATATTTAAATGGCGAATTATTAAGTATTTTAATACTTTATAAGGAAAGAGGGGAAATTGATATTTAATGGATTTAATATTCATGAAATCAAAAAGGGACGCCATTTAATAAATATTAGCCAAAGTATTGGAAAAAGGGCGAATATTTATTATTAAGTGCAATTTAATGATTTAATGAGAAAAGTCGAATTTTTGAAAGAAGCTATATATTCTTTCAATGAGCAAATCAAAATTATGTGATTAATTATTCGAATTTGTTAACTTTTCTCTCTGAGAGCATTGGGGTTTGAGAAACCAGGGTTTCTGCAGATCAACAGATTTTGAGGAACATTCCCTCCTTGAGATCTGACATACTGTGACTGTGAAATACCAGTTGAAGATTGTCGTACTTGGTAACTTCATACAGAGGTTGCAGTTGAGCTTATTGGATTGATTCAGGAAGAGTATTCAGAGATCATTGATCAGTTATTAAAGGTGACTTGACAGGGATCATTTCTCTGAGCTCAGGAACATTCTTCAAGAAGCCGAACCACATTTAATGCTGCTGCTGTTGGGCCGTACTTCTGTACCAGCAAGGCCCTACTTTTCCTTCACAGAGAAATACGCCTTCTTTCTCAGCTTCTTTCCTCTGGGATCTTGTGCGCCTGGGGTTTAGGGAGCTTCAGCACTGATTTCGGGATCTGAGGATTGATACTTCGATTCAGCCGTACCATTCTTTATCTGTTCAGGCGGCTGCAAGCATCAGGTTCTTTTACAAATAAAATATTGTTTTATCCTTCTGTGATCGATTTGATTTATTGTATGAATTCTGGAAGCCAATAAATGTATGCGCCTTCATCTTCTGAGCAACATTGATGCACATTTATTGTTATTTAATTTATTATGAATTTTTAGAGGGTTTTAGAGCAAAATCGCAATTTATTGTTTATTGCAAAAAATCATCAAAAAGACAAAAAAATACAAAACGAACAAAACTCAGCATTTTCAGTCAGGGGTTTGGGTTGAGAGACACCTGGTCTCTTACAGTGGTATCAGAGCACAGTTTTCTTGCCATCCTGTGCTTTTTCAGTATTCAGAGTGCTTTTTGGTTGCTTTTTCATGAGTAGAGACATCATTCAGTATACCAAGGGTATAGGAACAGGCAGAGTTGAGGAGTGGACAGGTCCACCTATTCCTGAAGGTGAGACAGTGTCAGGAGTATTGGGTATTCATAGATCTAGCTCCAACAGCAGTGAGAACAGTGTCACAACACTGATGGCAGACCGTGAGATCCCTGCAGAGACACTCAGGGATTCAGGGAAAGTGCATGCAGAGGGTGATATTATTGAGGAGGAGTTTAGGCGCAGGCATGATAATATGATGGACATGATGTCCCAGTTGATGGGCACTATTAAACAGTATACTCCATCCCAGCCACACTATATCCAGATTGGATAGTCGAGCAAGACTGTAGGCATGGATCAGCCTTTGGCATCAACACCTCGTCAGCCATCACCGATCTATCATGAGCGTAGGCCTGGACAACCTACATTCATATCTAGAGATACCCCACCTTCAACTCCGGAGGTAGAGTAGCAGGGGCATCATCAGGAGTTTCAGCCACACAATGGCATGTCAGTGGTAGATGTGACTAGATTTCATGGCGAGTATTTATCATTGGCACCTGAGATCAGACATGCATTGTCCTTTCATGAGTTTATGGATGTTCATAAACCTAGAGGGGGAGGCAGATTTGATCATAGGGCTCCTCATCATCAACAGCCGCAGCCACAGGTGAACAGGGATTTACAGTATGCAGTTAGCAAAGTCACTTTGCCATACTTCGATGGTTTTGATAAGACGTCAGCGAGGTCTTGGGTCCAAAAGTTGGACAATTATCTATCACTGAGACCTATGCAAGAGGACGAGGCCATTAAGTTTGCTACTTTGCATCTTGATGGGTTGGCGCATGATTGGTGGCATCATGGCATGTACACACTTGGCCATCATGCAGTCACTACGTACCAGGAGTTCACCAGCAGGCTCATAGAGCGTTTCGACAAGAAAGATCTAGAACTCTACTTCAGAGAGCTAGCTCAGCTCAGACAGACAGGTAGTTTGGATGCTTATGTCGGTGAGTTTTAGAAGGTTGCAGTCATGGTGACTGGCATTTCAGAAGGGAGACTTGTCATTCTCTTCGTCGAGGGTTTGATGGAGCCTATGAGAGGTTGGGTCAAGGCATTTGATCCTCCTAATCTTCAGGAGGCTATGCGGAAGGCAAGGAGTATGGAGCTTTCTGCTCCAAAGAAACAATTTCAGCCTAAAACAACCACCTTGCCTGTTGAGGAGAGTTATACACCAGTTGCAGAACCAAAGAAGAAAACAATAGCAAGAATTGATGATGCAACTCGTGATGAATTTCCACTCTTGGCACTTGGGCGCATTTCACCCCTCTTACTTCCAATTTGTGACACTCAGAAAATTTTCCAACCTTTTCCCCCTAGCCAAAGCGCATTTGGGGGTATGAGCTTCCAATTTCCTACACTTAGAATTTTTTTCACTCCTTCTCACTTGGCGCATATGCTAGGCTGAGCTTCAAGTTCCATTGCCTTAGATGTTTTGAACCTCCCTCACTAAGCATGGGCGCATTTAAGGGGTCATGGAGGAAATTTTTTATACTTGAAAACTTTTTCCAAGCCAGCCTCCATGCTAGGGTGCA
>VDFB02087971.1:0-18360 GCA_007258455.2 Sequoia sempervirens | reverse complement strand
ATAACTAGATCAGCTTCCATATTTCCACTAAAAAGTGGTATGCCTTCAAGTGCTTTCCCACTCAAAGCTTTCAATGCCTTCAAGAAAGGCTCCTCCTTCAAAACAGGGTCAAGTTTAGGGGTCTTATCTTCCTCTACAACCTCTTCTTCTTTTAGTATTCTTCCCTCAAACTGTGCACTCCTCACTGCTGCCTCAAGTTGGGCTATTCTTTACCTCAATAGCCTATTGTCTTCTTCTTGTCCTTCAACCATCTTATCCAGTTCTGCATTGGTCACAATGGTGGAAGAATCACTAGACTCAACCTCTGACATATAAAATGCTTCCCAAATCTTTAACTAGCTATGATACCAATCTGATAGGATGGGGTTGGATGAGGCACTCACTACCCCATTCTCTGAGTCCTTGCTCCCAAGAACTCCTAGGTGTCTCTTCCACCTTGTCCTAGTGGTCCTACCTCAAATTTAGATACCACTACTTCTATTGACCAACCCCACTATCATCATGCTTTCATTCTACCAATCCAACCTTGGTGCTTTATCTCAATCTCACCCTTGACCCTTACTCTTCCCTAAAGGCCAAATCCTCTCAATATTCAATTTGATTCTTGCAGGGGTGTGTAGACATTGTAAGAGCTTCAAGATGATCAAACTAGGGTTCTTGTTCCATCACAAGACTCCAACTAACCATCGCTTTCACAAAATTCCCTTCGAGGGTTTGAAAAGGCTACAAGCCTAGAGCACCAATTAGGCCTTTGAATAGAGCTAAAATGCAATTTTCTTCTAAACCCACCAAAGGACCTAGGTTCTTTGTTTATAGGTTGTATTTCTCATGCCTACACCTTAAGGATTTTTATGGTTTTAAGCCTGCACAGCCCGTACACTGTCCACACACAAAAATGGTCAAAATCCTAGGGTTTCTATGCTTTTCAATGCTTGTTTTAGACTGTTAAAAAGTTCTCACTCCAAATTAATTGGTGGAATCTCCTCCTAATCACCATACACTACCAAGACCTCCAAAAAAATTCTCCAAAAATCATTTCTCCAAGATCTCAATTCCCCTACAAGCATGTTTTTGCAATCAGCTTTCCCTAGCCCCCAGACCTTGCCCTGGCTCACCTAGGGGAAAAAGCTTTATGGGAAAGCAACCCCTAAACCCCATAAGCTCTAAACCTATATTTAAGTAATTAAGTGGGAGCCTAGGACACTATCTCATAATAAGCAGCATGGCAAAGCAGCGGCTCTGACTCCATGCCATTCTTCAAAACTCACATTCCAGCTTAAAAGATAGGAAATAGACTATTTACAAATACAAGATGAAAATGATTTACAAAGACAAAAATATTGGCACACTAAGCTTTCACAATGTTCACACTACATTCTACAAACAAAGTAATAGTAAATTTACTCCATTAAAGCACAATTTGAATGCAAAACTCAGAAAACTGTCTCTTAGAATGTTGTTTCAAAATGTCACTTTGGCTACTCTAACCCCATTCCCATGGTTGATGCATGCCTTAAATAGGCCTTCAAAACAATTGAGCTGCTTGGGTCAAGCCTTTGGATGACCTAATGGTAAGTGTTATAAAACACATTGTGTTTTACAACCTTTGACAAGGTTGGCAACCTAGACGAGTTAGAGCTTCAAAACCCATCCATGATTTCCACCTCCCAATCCATTTATCATAATAGATAAAATTTTATTCCTACTCCACCAAATGCTAACAAAATGGTGAACATGACCTAAAAACAACACAACCAAAGTATAACTTCAAACAAAACTTCAAGGGAACCTAGTATTTTCCCAGGTGCTCCTGTACCATCCTTTTTGCAACAAAATGCACCTAAAAATCCCCCACCTCAAAAAATTAAAAAAATAATAATGGAGAATCTATATTTGAAACCTGTAACCCTAGTTCAAAAACTCTCATAAATCGAGAAGGGTTTCATGAATCCATTCTCTGATACCATGTTATAATTGTGAAAAACATGAGCCATGAGATCAAACAATAAACAAAGACACCTTCCATGCAAGAGAGTTGCATTACAAAATGAACCTCATGAATATTTAAGGAGAAAAAAGAGTCCTCAAATATTGAGAGTTCTATCAAAGGAATCAAAAGGCATTGATAATACAATGATGGTTGAGTGTTATATGGGAGCAACCCTAAATGATAAAGGTATTAGATCATGACAAGTGTTGACATCTCATGCAATGTGACATAATGATTTAATAATAGCTCTCTAGTTAACATATAAAATGACTCGTCAGTTTAGATTAACTAAATGAGAATAAATTAGACTAATAATTAATTAATTATTAGCTAATTCATGATTACTCTAACATTCTTTCACAAGAAACAATATTACATACAATAAAAGTAGAGAGAAGCTAATCTCCCGAAAAAATGCACCTCTTTATGGCATGATAACATAAGACCCCATCCCCCTATGATGGTATAATTGTGAGTAATACTAATAGACAAATGTCAATGGAAATTTAGGCGTGTGTCATCATCTATCCCATCACCAGAAAAATGTGGCAGCGCTGGTGGGTTTTAAAAATCCTACTTTGGAATGGACAAACATCCTAAAACATCACCATTTTCAAAATTCACATTTTGGAGGTTATTGGGGAGCCCGAAAGGGTGTTGTAGGCATTCAAGGGTCGAAGCAGAGTGACCACTCTCCCTACCAAAAAACATTTGACAGGGGTTGGTAGCTAGCTAATGGTATGTATATCTTCTAGAAATATATTCCAATTTTCCATTCTTCCTAGGAACTATGAAGAATTGAATGAGTATTCTTGAGAATATTGGTTTTAATTAACAGGTTTCCAAGGGTTTTCCTTGCAAACAGGGGCTTTCATTTGAAATGTAGAATTGTTTATGTGCTTTCAAGTGTTGAGGGTTTTTACATTCTTCCATTTTAATGTTTTCACAACACATAATTTTTTGAGGAAGTCGAATGGAATAACTGAAAATCCATTGTGGAAATATGAGTGACATATTTTCTACAATTGAAATAGTAGTGGAATAATGTTTAGATAAACCAAAATCTATGCAAAATATATAACCAAGTTGGAAAATGTAATGTGGGTTCTGCAATTAAACGATATATTTTTAAAACCACATAAAGCCCATAATATCACCATTTTCGACATTCTCATTTTGAAGGTTGCTAGTGAGCTCAAAAGGGAGTTGTAGGAGTTTAGATGCTGAAGTAGAGTAGCCATATGCCCTACCAAAATGCATGTGATAGGCAAGAGAAACTAGCTAGTAGGTATCTATATTTTCCAGAAATATATGCCATTTTTCCATTTTGCCTAAGGACTGTGAAGAATTGAACGAATACTTGTTGCGAAGATGTGTTTTCATTGATGACTTTCCAAGGGTTTTCATTTTGCTTCAGTGTGTAGATGGTTTTACAACATTGTGTGGGCTGGATGTTTCATAAATCATGTACTCACCTCCCACTATTTTTTCCAACTTCCAATCGTACTATGCATGCATAATTGTATCATATGAAGAAATTGAAATGCAATTTTTACTCTGCGTAAGAATTTTTATAAATCTTGAAGGTTCCTTTTATTACATTCATACTGTTTAAATAACAAAATATTTTCAAGGCATTCATACTGTTTTATAAAATTTCAAGTTGGAAATCACTGGGTGTTATAAAACTTGTAACCCACATACAATTCTAAAACCCTTTACAAGTAACAACCCAATTAGTTAGTAATCCCTCACTTCAATTTGGTATGTTTTGTGATTTTATTGAGAACCTTTTGTGAATTATATGGTAAGAATGTAATGAAATTGGAAAACACTGGGCATTATGAAACCTATCATCCACATAGTATTGTAAAACCCTTTGGACGTAACAACCCAATTAGTTAGTCACCCCTTAGCTCAATTTGGTTAGTTTTATGAAACCCCCACCTAAAACTCCTCCCCATGCTCTCCACCACTTAACTTTGAATGCATAGAATGAAATGAATGGTAAACCACATTGTGTTTTCCAACCTACAATTATATTTTGCATTTATTTTAAAAAATCATATGAGGAAATTGAAATGTATTTTTTAGTGTAAGTAAGATTTGATTTAAATTTTAAAGGTGAATGAACTTCACTACATTCTTACTGTCTACAAAACTAAAGCTTTTCATTAGAATCATGTTGTCTATATATAATTCTACCAAACTAGTAACTTCTAATTTTCCTACAACACATTCCACCAAAATTATCTTATCGATCAAAATTTCCTCTAAAACCTCCCTAACATTATTATCCTTTTTATAAAGAGTTCATAGTAATTTGAATATTCTTGCTCTTGAAACACAAATTTTAATACATTTCTAGTTAATGTTCACCATACTTTGGCTAACTCCACTTTTATGTGATCCAATTGAAAGGAGGAAAGTGAAGTTAGTCAAAGTATGGTGAAAATTGAGTGGAAATGCAATAAACGTTGTGCTTTAAGAGAAAGAATATTCAAAATCCTATGTACTCTTTCTAGAAAGGATAATAATGTGTTACAGGAAAATTAGAAGTTAATAGTTTGGAAATTGACACTTATGAAGCTTTAGAACTAATAGATAAAGAAGTTATTACAATTCTTAGTGGAAAATATACTATGTTGTAGAAGTTATTAATGATAGAATTTACTTACATCAACTCCACCCATAGCATCATCTCTCACTTTCTCTTCCTGCACAAACTCTTATGCAATACAAAACCTCTTCGATTTGTCCACTTGTGTAGTGTCATTTTCCCATTGCATATACTACACATGCACCTTCCTCTACTTCTCAAGAGCATGAAGCATCTCTTCAGTGAATACATTATCTATCTCACTCACTTTGTGTTGCTTCTTTTCAAGTGTTTTTAGAGAAGATTCCCTTTTCATTCCATACATTCTAGTACTTGTTGCCTTTGGTTTTGTATTTCCATTTTCCCATTGCACACACTACACATGCTCCATCAAATTATCAAGAGAAGGAACAATCTCTTTATTCAATGCATTATCTATCTCATTCACCTTGGTTTGCTTCTGTTCAAGTGTTTTTAGAGAACATTCATTTTCCATTACATAATTTCTATTACCTACTGCTCAAGTTTTGCATTCCCTTTGTCCCATATAAGAATACTACACATACACCTTCCTCAACTTCTCAACAGCAGGGAAAATCTCTTTAGTCAATACATTATCTTTTATCTATCTCATTCAATGTGGTCTACATAAATTTTGAAGGTGATCTTCATTACGTTCATACTGTTTATATATAATTGCATGTTAGAAAACACTAGGTGTCTAATCAAATTGAGCGGAGGAGTAACAAACCAATTGGGTTGTTACTGCATTAATTAGAAAAGGTTTTGATTACATTAATACTATTTTGTAGAAGTGCAAGTTGTAAAAAACTTGGTGTTATTAAAGTTGCAACTAACATACTCTTGTAAAACCCTCTACATGTAACAACCCAATTGGTTATCACCCCTCAACTCAATTTGGTTAGTTTTATGTATCCCCCATCTGCAATTCCTCCTTGTGCTCTTCACCCTTTAGTTTCAAGAATGTAGAATAAAATAACTCATAACACAAAGTGTTTTCCAACCTACAATTATTTTGTGCATTATAATATTTAAACACATGTTCTTGAAAAAAAATACATTACAATTTAGAATGCATGTCTTACTCATGTTAGACTATAATGCCTGTGGGTACACAAAATCTAGAGAAAGGGATAGCTTCTCATGCAAGTCACTAGGCTGATGATTTTTATGGTGAAACTCCTACCCACGACATGAGAAACACAATCTGATAGAATCATTATCTTCTCACTTCCATCACTACAATCTTTGCTCATGTCTATTGGTTTCATCACTTTTATCTCCTATCTAGGTGGGCCCTGCACTACGCCATCCCATCATGTTATGTATGTTTCTATGTATGTTTTTTATGTAATTTTTAATGCATTTTTTATGTTACATGCCTATGACATGCATTCTTGTAGGGAGAATAGCTATTATTTTTTAGTCAATCAAGGTGATCACTAAGGTTTTTGTTGTCTTCTTAACCTTTATTCTTGTATATAACTAATGCATGCCATGATTTGCAACCAATGTTTCTTGCAATACTCTATATTTTTTCAATCGTCTATACAAGTAATGGTAAATTTACAATATCATTGAACAATGGTTACAATGCCAATTTTTTGTCATTGAAGTATTCATTGAGAGACCCAAGATATAAACAAAAGTTTGATAGCAGTACATGGTATCCTTCTTGTATGTCTTCTCTTCCCTTATTGATTATTGCAAGTTATGGCCTCTGTCATATTCCAAGAGATATGAGTTTTTCGTATATCTAAATGAGCATTCAATGCTTCACAGTTCTAATAAAATGGAAAAATGGAAAATAGAATTGTTGAGATATATTACTAGTGTTAGTGATAGGTTAAATTGGAAATTAAATTCCCATTGCATAGTTTAATATGTTTTTTTATTGTCTATACAAGTTGGCATGTTGTATCATCACAACATATAATCCAATATTGGTGAAATTTGGAATAAAATGATCTCTTTGTACACACCAAATGTCTTTAATTTTCTAATTTAATCTATCACTAACACTCGTCTTCCTTACAAGTGGTTGATATATTTGAGGAAACAAAATTAAATAAAACAAGGGCAAGTGTATTGAGAAGGACGCTTTAGGAGATGTGAAGCTTCTACACTAAATATAGTTGATTCTAGCTATCATAGCTTGAATTGCAAGTGTATTAGACAATTAAATTTCCAAAAAAAAAAAATTATTTAGAAGTTCTGATTTATTTATAGATGAGATGTTTATTGTGGGGAATACAAATAATTTGTAGTTTAATTTAAATAAAATAAATGTTACATTATTGTGTGCCTATTATATCCTAAAATTTTACTTGAAGGATGTTTCCTCCTTGAAGTGAGTGTTATAGGGGAAATGCTCAAAACAATAATGAACGATGATATTGCATCCTTTTAATTATTCTCCTCATAATTGATTTTTGTTAGTTTTAGGATGATTTATCCAACACTACATTTGTATGATTTATCTCTCAAAATAGAACAAGAACATTCAGATCCATGGTAATTGGATCATATATATTTGCAAAAGAACATAGTATTTATCATTTTACATTAGAGTATTTCTCCATTTAAATTATGTATCTTTGTTCAGTTGTTCAAAGCACCTTGGCATAGTTCAAGGGTTTCATAAGGTTGTGATTAAGGAACATTGTTATTGTAATTGTTTTTACTCAGTATAATATACCATAGAAAATACCAAGGTGAGGCCATAATAACACACAAATGGCCATTAGACTTCCCAATTTTGTATTGGAATTGTTGTTCTATAAACACAATAAAAAAATTCTATAAACACAATGTATTTTGCAATGTAAAAGCCTCTTTAAAAATATACAAATATAATCATATGACTATCAAATTTAAACTTTCTATATGAATTTTATCAAGACAATCTCTTCACCTTGAATATAAAACTTGATTCAAAAATAAATTGATGTATCAATTCCCTAATCCATCCAAATTCATCCACTTATTCAACATTCATAAGCCATTCACATTCATTTACTTATTCAACGTTGATAATCTGTCCAAATTCACTTATTCAACATTTAAAATATGTAGACCAAATTTAGTGAAAAAACAATATTCTTCAAGGGGAGAGATGACATCAATCCATGCACCACAACCTTACATGTAATTGCATAAAAAAAATTATAAGCTTTACTTAAAAAATAATAATAATAAACTAAAACACGTGTGTAATTCAAAGAACTCCACAACCATAGAAAGCAAACATAGATCCCTCATAAAATGATAAGGAGTTTAATGAAAGATTAAAAAAAAAAAAATGTCCTAGATGTATTTGGATTGAAGGTCATAAAATGGTATATGCATTTTGTGTAGGATACAATCACATCCAAACACAAAAAAATTATGCAAAGTTGGAGAAGTTGGCTCGAGATATGTAGAACATATTTTCTAAATTCAAGATATTTACTTGGTGATGTGGAATAGAAAGAAAAATAATTATTTATCTACCATGATAGTAAAAAGTTTCCAATTAATTTTTATTTGTTAAATATGCCCCCAAGAACAACTATTAGAGTTGTGGAGAACCTCCAAGCATGTGTTGATTGCCGCATTACAATGAAATTAATCTCCACAATTGCTGCAATAGAAATTGTTGTGAGAGATGTGAATTGTTTTCATGATTTTAAACATGGAGAATATTTTAATGGAGATTATTGGGGACATCAAATGAAGTGATCTAAAAAATAGGCTCACTATAATAATGTGCACTGAAACTAATATTGAAGGAGTAAATTTTTATTTTCAATTTTTAGAAACTTCTTTTTCTTTAGTTCTTAGTTTTGAGAATTTGGAAATTATAGACTATGGCATCAACTTCATCCAATTATATGCATAGGGTGCAATATAGATTTCTACTTATAATATAAGTTATTGGGATATGTATCAAAGATTTTAATGATATCATGATATTTAATTGAATTATTTTTACAATTTCAAACATATATATGATATGAAAAGTTGGAGAACAAGTAAAAACTAAAATGTGAGGAACACTTCAAGTAAATGGAAAGATACTTGACAAGCAAGATATTGGAGAGGGTTGCTCACTACTCTTGAAATTTTGTATAGTTCTTTTGTTTGGATTAATTATATTATATTCTATGTTAGGTTAACCATTTAATTACAACAATACAATGGGCCCCTCCAAACAATGATATGTGTTTTCATTGATTCTTCTAAGCATTTGACAATTTTCTGCATGTTCCATGCAATAACAAGATCCCCTAGTCATGACATGGCATTTTAAGTGGGCACACCTTATTTTTAGATGGATCATAAATGGAAAAAATAATGAGGAGGTGGTATTGTACTTAAAAACCTATAATCCATTAAATCAAAGATCTAATAGCTCATGAGGGTTAAGATAGTTCCAAAGAAGAAATTTTAGTGGGTGCTTGTTGGCCATTCGATGTTTATGATCTATGGTTCTAATTATTTGATGAGCCAAGCCTACATGATGATAATTCTTAGGATGTATATCCATGAGTTTCTCAATTTAAAATTACTTTAAATTTGGCCTTAATTCTCTAAAATGAATAGTAAGAAAGGACTACAAATGCCAACAAACTCTAAAGTATGTATAGGGTCAATCAAGCATTTGATTTATTGTCAATGAAAGGGAAATATCTTGATATGGATCAGAAGACACAGATAAAAATTCAAATATGATATTCCCACATCAACATAAAAATGAAATATATTAGCATGCACCAACTTCCAAAAGAGATTCAAGTTTCATGAATGACTAAGATTGTGATAGGTGGCATGTTGGTACAAGGAAATAATTTGTTATTGGAATTGATTCCCATTTATCGCAAGCAATGATTTTGACCATGAGATTCTTTCTTTCTTTTCTCTACACTTATTTCTTCTAATCTAGTAATAAATTTGTATTGAGCTCATATGAGTGGGTTGATTTGGGAAATAAGTTGAATTTGGTAGTTAAGCATGTAGCTTTAGAGATTCTGTGAGGTGAAGACAATTTCCAAGAATTCTTTTTCATAACTATGTAATGGTTTGAATATGATCAATATTTTACTAATATATGAATAATATGCCTGAATATGAAGCATTGATTACTATTGGCACATCAAAAGAAGGTAATATACCTATTTGTGGAAGAAGGCTCTCAATTGATAATAAGAAAAATTTCAAAATCCAATATGTCCACCATGATAAAAGGTTGATAGCATACAAAAACTAGGTATGAGACTTGATTGAAGATTTTGACGCTTTTAATATCTATCAATCCCCAAAAAAGGAATCACATTATGGAATCCCTTGTTTTCTCTACTAGCTCTCTACAACCAATGACATGTTCTAGGATGAAGATATTTCTATAGAGTTGGTCTCATCACCGAAAGTACCTTGTGGAATAACCAATTCAATCCCAACACCACTCCCTTGTTTGCATTTCAAATTGTCAAACCTTAGTTTGGATGTTAATTTTTTCTCTATGTTTTTAAATTTTGAATCTTCTTTGCAAGTGGGTTCTTTGTGTTGAATGGGTATACTTGGATCATTCATTGTATTCTACTCAAACTTATTAGGTTCTTCATTTTTGGGTAAGGTATATTCATGCACCTTTTCCATTCCAAGAACAGATCTAATTATTTATGAGGGTGATCTTGGGATGGTTTCAAATGACCTTTGGTTAGGGCTTTCAATATTCTTTTATGTGATTATATTATACTTTGGGGTAAAATTCCCAATTTACAACCTCTCTTCTTGTTCTTTAGATTACACCAATTTAACTCTATTCATTATGTCTTGGAAAGTAGGGTAGGAAAACTCAAAATGATTTTGATTGTGAATCTAGCACCACCTTGGGTGTAAGATGACTGAGTCATCCACATTATCTCCCATATTAGTCATGTTAGCGTATACCCTATGAAATAATTATTGAAATCCTTGATCTATGGATTCAAATTCTTGCATCTATTTTATAGGACTATCTTATCATGTATCTTATTTAGTTATGAGGGAAATCATCATGATACCATTTCTCTTGCATACACTGAATCCATTTTGGTGACTTGGCTACTTCATTTGGTGCATTGTTCTCAATTATCATATGCTTTATTTTTGGCCCAACATCTTTTTTATTTGATTATTCAAACATCTCCATGGTATCCATATTTAAGTAAAATTTGTGGAGAACCATCCCCTCAAACATTTGGTTTATTCTCTTCTTAGTAATAATGTACATGTTTGGGATGTCAACATGTATATCACTATACTCCTAGATGTGAGGATTTGATGCTAATTTTATATGCACATTTTAAATTCATTAATGACTTTAACCTCAATTTTTTCAAGTTGAACCACCACTTTATTGGCTAGTTTGGGAGCCTTTCCTAGCGTTTGACAAATGGAATATGGTAAAGAATTGGAGGAAGGTCCAAAATTAATCAAACAATTATGTAATTTTTTCCAAATATTATGATAGTAGACTACTCATTTATGGCCCTATTCATCATGATGTGGTAGAAGTGCTCCAAAGGTGACTAGTGTAGTGGAGACATAAAATAATAATTTGACTTGTTTTCCATGGGTTCATTAGCAAAGGTGGGATAGAAAGGTATTATTTGATTTGACCAAAGGCCTTAACAAAACTCATCCTAATGAAAGCTAGTACTTTTCTTGAGGGGATCGGACAATGGCTAACATTTATTGGCTACTTGTGCAATGAACATATGAATATCTTGAATATTCCTTGAAGGGTATGGAGTTTGTTAATATTTCTCAATGGAGAGATTTCAATGATCATTACAACTTTAGCGAGATAAGATAGAATGAATCCTAACATCTTACCTAACATAGGCCCAAAGGCTCATTTCTTCAATTTGAGGCATAGATTATATTCTCGTAACCATTGAAAGATTCTTTGGAGGGCATGCAGGTGTTCATATCTTCTTTTTATTTACTCAAGATGGCATCTAAATAATATTCCATGATTTCATGTAGTGTTTCATGTAATATTACTATCATAGCTCTTTGCTAGGTAGCACCAACATTTTTCAACCTAAATGGCATGACATAATAGAAAAAGACACCCTAAGGAGTACTAAAATTTATTTTATGCTAATATTTAGAAGCAATTGTATCCAATTGTAAGCAAAAAAATTATCTATAGGTAACAAGATATGCCTTGATTGGTATATTATGTACTAAAGTTGAGGATTTTATCATGGCTATCAAAAGACAGTTGTTGTAATAAAATTAGATAGATGAAACTATAACTCTTTTTGAGATGGAATCTTGATACACCTATCATAATGTTATGTAATCTTATATCACGCCTTGGTCTATATAATCAAGGAGTTCTCTTTGTATTCTTAACTCATTCTCACTATATAATTACATCCTTTGATAAAATAACTTTATTCTCTAATATTTGATCTCTATTGTATTGGGTGGCTACATGTTTAGCCAAATATTTCATGGTATAGAACATTCTATACTCTCTAACATTAAACAATCATGAAAAGGATAATCCTAATAATATTGTAATTATGGTTGTCAAGACTTGTAAACACATTTTCTTTAGAATTGTTTGTAAAGACATGTGTGCATGCCTTTCTATAATCCATGAGATTGTCCATCCAATTTTTATTCTTTCATTTAAATGTATAAATAAAAAATCTTTAAAGTATGTTTATTGAACATTTGTTAAATGTTTCACATTTGTGTGTATCATTTGTAATACATTTTAATGTATTTTTTATTTAGTAAAAAATGTGTAACAATTTTTTCTATGATGCTTTCAACTATTGAAAGATGTTTCACTTCTAAAAATTTGAGTAGTACAATAATTTAATCAAGGAAATTATATTCCCTTGTCAAGTACTAACCAACTCATCAAATATTTCATGTACCATGAAATCAATAAATCTATGCTATTAATATAGAAGGTACATAAGCCTAATCTATCATATGCCTTAAAATTACAACCATCATAAATATTCACTATTGTACTAGTTGTATGTTAGTGGATATTAGAACAACCCTTAGGAAAGCAATACACGTTACATATAATAGAAGTTATGATTGAAAAGGTTGCTTCCATCTTTCATAATCTTAATGTCCTAATGTCCTCAAATATTCCAATAACCTTGTTCAAATGGAGAACTCAATAATTTTACAAATATTAAGATATTAAAGCAGAAACCTTATATGATCAAACAATCAAAATTATTAATAAGTTGGATTAAACTAACATTTTGTATAATTAAAATCATTTTGAAATATGGATGTAGACTTGGGAAGAATAAATATATTGAGTTTTGTTTATGTAGATGTAACCAAAATTCATGGTTTGAAGAATAATCTAAGAATTCTTGCACCTGAAACATGAAAAATACTAGTATGAGTTGACTAGAATAACAACAGAATAATAACTCACATTTCTTACTTGTGAATACCAACACAATTCACTAGGCATTAAGGAACACTGTGAATTTTCAATGCACCATTAGAAAGAATGGTACACATGTATGACTATAATTAAAATAATATCTAAAAATATAGAATGAGTTAAGGGCATTAACAATTTTAACTTATGTCAAAAGGAGATGCCTGCTATAGAGTGTTATGATTGGGATATTTACTCAAATATTGGCAATGCCCATTATATTTCTCATTTAGTTTTGTACCCACTTTGATGGGAATGTCTTAATGACATGTGGCATGCTCTTATTTTAAGCTTGCTTCATGGCTAGTTTCCGATTAACACCTATTTCACTCATATTTTCATAGTTTTCCTTGCACTCATCATCTACTCATCATTATTGTGCCTTTATTCATCCTCACTTCCATATATTCTCTCCCTAGATCAAAGTTATCATTTAACCCTAAAGTTCATATTCTAGTGAAAAATAGGGATAATTTTGTATTACATATATCTATCTATATAATGTGTCATATTAACAACCATTACACCTCTTAACATTGCACGTTATAGTAAATGAATTTATCATATTTCATTATGATTTTTTTCTAGTATCAACTCAATAAAGGTTTTGAGATATGATGAATAGCATTCAAGTGGACAATCTAGATCCATAAATAATTTTTTTTACTCAATTATATCATTTATGTGATATCCAATGAAAATAATTGATATAATATAACCTTGAAATCCATATACAATAATAAAATTAGATTTTCTTAAAAACCTTAATTTTCATGTATATGTAAATGATTATATGAAATGGGGTAATACTTTGTTTTCTTGAAACTCAAATTTTTCAAACACTTTAGTTTTGAAGTTTTCATCCATCACATTTGGGTTTGCAATAATTTTTTTAAAGGAACAACAAATAAAATAAACTTTTTTGTCCTCTCTTCTATCTTAGAGAGGTATTGCTTCAATAAGAATTTTCATTATGTCATTTTCAGTACCTTGATGTGATATTGAGAATCCATCTATGTTCCTCCAAATAAAAGACATAGAGCTATATACATGGAAAAAAAATACAACCTCTTACAAAAAATTGGTATATGATGATCATAAAACAAATTCCCCTTGTTCAATTCTTCTATGTTTAGTTCAATAAGAATCCTCATATGATTTAGAGCCTCCTCCCTAGTTGTTCTAGGGTTGCCTCTTACATAACATTTTATCAATTGAGCAATTTATCCATGTTCTTTCTCATACTTTAAGAACAAAATTAAGAAAAAATGTGTTATGAAATTTTATTAAACATAGAATTCATAATTTTAATAAATCAAAATTTATACTATGAAATGTGGTAAACAGATACCTAAAAAATATTTGGAGTCATTAGTTAATTGACAAACCGAGGCTACAATACTTTCAAACTTATTAACTTTCTTCAAATATCATCTGGGAGATAGGTGTCGATTAAAATCAAGGGAAATAATGTAGACACATGAACACTTGAAGATATCAAGGATTTCTTTAAATATTCACATAAAGTTGGATGATATTCATTAGTGATCCATTTAGAATCTTAGAATTCTACCCAAATTGGTGTCCTTCACTACAATATGAGATATGAAATGAAACTTAAAATTAATAACATTAAATTATAAATATTAAAAAAATCATTAAAAACATAAATTTAATATGTATAGATTTATAAATATCAACTTGGTACTAAATCACAACCCATAACTTAAATAATTTCTTATCCATTGTTGCACACAAGGACCATGTATCTTTTCTACCTCAATAGCTATATCCATATATGTTTTAAGGGAAAACTGAAGCCCAATCTACATATAGTCTAGAAGTTGATCCATCATTGGCATATCCCAATTGCATATTGAAGTCAAAATAAATATCTTCATATACTAAGAAAAATAAAATAAAAAGATAAGACATTGCACAATATTATGATTAAAAAAAAAAAAAATCAATTTAGGTTATGATAGTAATAAACTTTACAATAAAGAACTTACTTGATCAAATCCTCCCTAAAGGGTGTGAGGTCATCAATTGTTCCATAAGTATCAAAAATATCATCAACAACAACAATAAATGTACCCAATTTGACATAGTGTAATCTTGTTGCTATAAATTCAAACTCCTATAATCTCCGTCTATAACAAAAATAATATTCCACATCAATGTCTAAAGAAACTTAGTTTCTTCACAATCACTACATCCCACCATCTAGTATTTGAATCATTACAAATATATAGCTCAATTTAAAGGATAAACAACCATAAGTTTTCAATGATTTTAAACTTGACTCACTATTTTGAGGCTAAATTGATGAGCATGTATGTCATGAATGATAGATTGAATGCTTTAATTGTACTTTTGACTCTATTCCTTTCCAATCTTCTAGAAAATGTTGAGTTAATTCTTATACAAAATTTCACAAAGAATTTATATATAGTTTCATTACTTGGTTAATTGTTTGAGTTCATTTTGCTAATGAGACTACAAGATCTAGAAATCCACTATTACTAGTTCTAAAATATTTTTCCTCCATTCACTTACCCTAAAAGAAAGAATTATCAAAACAATTAAGATTTGATACTTTAATTGAATTGTCTCTCTATTTCTAAAAAGGTTGTTAGGACTTACTTATAGATTCTATCCAACAACATCCAAGCATTTTTGTCTTGTCTAAATATTTGGATAGAGTTCCATGCCTCCCATTTGACTACTTTACAACTCCATGGGTATCTCATAACATATTTCACTTATAAGAAATAGAGTTATGATATCATTTGGTTGTTAACACACAATATGAACTTGAATAAACATAAAATAATAAAAGAGAGTTTATATGCTCTCTTTTGCTAGAATTTATGTTTTGTCTTTTAATTCATCATTCTTTTTGAGTGATTTTATTAGATATCTATAGGTGAATGCTTTAGCTTCTCATGATGGGGTAGAGGGTTCCATAATGGAGCAAGGTCCAATAGTGGGGATAGAAGTAGTCTTTAGTGAGCCCCATAGTGGAACACTTTAATATTCAATTGTAAAACACTTTTTATCCATAAAGTATGCAAAGTGACAAATCATGTGATGTGACATCAACGCACCAATAAACATGACTTAGTGCACCACTATCAATCTCACCTTTTTTGGGATCTTTTTGGATACCTCAACAAAAAGCATGTTGATGTGGCATCATATTTGATGATGTGGCCCTAAAACGAAATATAGAAGCACATGAGTTGCCAAATAAATTGTTGTATAGAATTGGGAGTGATTTGAAATTTCCACGCAGGATTTTGAGAAACGTGAAGTTAGGGTGCTCCACTATGGGCCCCTCTCCCCTATCCCAACTTGAAAAATAAATCTTAAAAGCTAGATACAAACCCAACATGGTTCGTATTTTTCTTTTAGATTATTTTGTAGGGAAAATGAATTACCCTTTTTGATCCTTTAAGTTGTGAAATACATCTGTTGGATACATAGATTCAAGAAAAAACAACCTAGAAACAAACAAAAAAATGTCCATATTTACTTGTTGCTAATTTTAAAACATAATATAAATATTTTAATAAAAAATTAACACATACTTGTAAACATAGAGTATTTATTCACACAAAAAATTCAAAATTCCAATAGAGTATTATTGATATATATAATGTCATTTTCACTCTCGAAAAGAAATGTCTTTCTCTCCCATATCTAAGTTTATGACAACCATTACATAGATTTTAGTTGTTTATATAATGCCCAATAGTTGTGGCATAACTACCTTAACTTAAACAAAATGTATTCCTTTGATCTAAAAAGCAACCAATCATGTGATGCCACATCAACGCTCAACTACCCATGATGTGAATGCACAAGTATTGGTAACAAGTTTGTTTTGGGCCTTTCTGGATGCATTGACAAAAAGCATGCTGATGTGGCCCTGAAACGAAAGTTATAAGTAGGGGCCTTGCCAAGTAAGCTGCTGTAAAAAAAATGGAGTGATTTGAAATTTCCAAATAGGATTTTGAGAAGCATGAAGTTAGGGTGCACAACTACTGAGTCCTCTCCTATAGTGTAGGAGGAGGAGATGATAAGGTCAAAGGGGTATACACATACTTGTGTGCATAATTCAAATTTTCTTTTATTTCTTCTTTGAAATGACTATTCATTCCAAGAGGATGCTTGGGAAGATTGTAGAGACTGGCTTCACACCTGCCAATTCATTTGCTTGAAGCCTTCTAAATTCTTGCCAACAAAACCATTTCGTGCCTAACCTGCAATCATGGCATTCCACGAGGCCACATTTTTTTGAGGCATTTTGTCGAACAATTCATGTGCCCTATCCATGCTTTCAATTTTTGCATACACAGTAGCAACTACAACATCTGACGAAATTCCTCTATCCTTGATGATTTGATGGATGCCCATATACTGCTCCAAAGCTCTCATTTGGCACAGGCTGGGAGGACGCTGGTAAAGGTTGCAGAGATTGGCTTCACACCTGCCAATCGCATTTGCTTAAAATGAATGTTTATAAAACCTTTTCAACATATGCATTTCTGTGCATATCCTGCAATCATGAAATTTCATGAAACCATATTTCTAGGGCATTCGGGCAAACAACTCAGGAGCCATGTCTATGCTTCCACATTTTGAAAGCACCCATTAGCCTATCCTTTATGCTTCAAACCCTACTCCAATGCTCCCATTTTGGCACAGGCGTGGAATACACTAGCAAATGTAAACTCATAGAGTTGGAGACCTATTTCTAATTTTTTGAAAGAAGCACGGGAACAGTTTTTGAGTTTGAGTTTCGTTCTTCTCGTGGGTGGAAACTGTTGGCCGCTGCTTGTAACGAGGGCTTAAATTTGATGGTCGACCTTGCCTGTCAACAAAATTTTTAATGACGGTTATGTATTCAAAGGTGCCCTTAAAACATTATGATATACCTTAGTATAAGTAAAATTATATATAAATCAAATATATATATATATATATGGTATATATATATATATATATATATATATATATATATATCATTATAATTTTATATAAATTTTGACAGTCTATCCAAAATCTCTCCTTTCATCTGATACAATCTTCTTAAAATTTTGATTGTATTTTACAGCAAAAATCTCTAAATACGGTCATACGGCCATCAAATTTATGCCGTGCTTGTAACCATCTCTTTATGCTCTTACACTTATATTGTGGATGACACTTCTAGTTTTTTTAGGTGCTTCTAAATCATATGGAACCCATGTTATGAGGGGTCTCCATATGATTTATTACTATTTA